>VZTL01035784.1:61533-91341 GCA_013400535.1 Scopus umbretta | reverse complement strand
TTGTTTTTTTTTTCCCCCCCCTTATGATGATGCAGGGACAGCATGTAGAAGCTGAGCCAAGGGGTCTGGCAGAGACCTGACCCAAGAAAGGTGTAGGAAGCCAAGCATGGGGGCATCAGCTCGGTGCTGTGAGCTGTGTTGTCTGTAATCCTGGCCTCGCTGCTCAGCCCGGGCGGGCTGGGCTGTGCCAGGGAGTATAAGAGGAGGTGTTTGTGCCTTCATGGGAAAGGCTGTGGTTAGAGCTGATGGCTTGGCCTGTGCGGGTGGCTGGGGCTCAATCCAGGCTGATAGCGCTGCTGCTTTGCTTGTGGCTGGATGGGGTGTCCTAAGAGTGCGCATGCACCTGGCACCCAGACAGGGTGTTATTTGGTGTGTAAGATACTGAGGCTTTCTATGCCCAAGGACTTAGTGAGCAGAAGCTGATTATGCTCCAGCACAGCTGCCTTTTTCCTCCTAATGAGCAGGAGTGAGCATTACTCTGAAATGCGTGAGCAGCTCTGCCCCACTCCCATGGAGGTCAGCGGAGCACGCAGCAGAAGATGCGCAGCCAGAGTCAGGATGGGGTCACCGGAGTGTTTTGGGATGGTACTGTCTGTAAAGCTGCTGCGTGCACGCAGGATTTAGAGACTTCTGCTTGGCTCCCTGTGGAGGAAAATGCCTCAGGAGAACCAAGTGTCTTGTGGCGTGGCTTTCCAGGTGCCCCAAATCCCCAAGGTATGAGTGGGAAGCTGGGGTGCTAGCCTAGGGCAGGGGAGCACAGCCCTTCCTGACCTCTCTGCAAGCCCCAAGCCTGGAGGAGCTCCCCGCCACCCGAGTGGTTCAGGATTTGGTTTATAGATGTGCTGGCCTTGACCTACCACAGACTGCGCACGTCCTCTGGACGGGCACCGACCAGTGTCAGTTGTAGCTCAACTTTGCCTGATCACCTGGTGGGCGGTTGCCAGAAGACTTGCAAGAAAAACGAGGTGATGCTCCGGGATGGCTGATTCAGACATGAATATTAACTGCTCACACTGCTGGCGGTGCTCTGCAGCGGACCTGGGCTTGACCCAGCTGGGTGTTTCCTTTAGACCTTTCTCCTGCTGCCAAACATTTTTTTTTTTTTTTTGGATTAGTTTTTCTTCTGTATCTTGTGTCTGAGGCCAATTGTGTAATAATACTGTGCTTATGATATTGCTGTGCTGCGGCTTTGGGAGGAGGATGAAGGAGGACCTGTGTATGGTGGCAGCACAGGGGTGCTAACAGCAGTGGGGAAGGCAGGGGGCAGCGGAGGAGAGCAGAGGCAGATTTTCAAAATCCATATAAATAGCAAAAATAAATTTCCAGCAAACGCTTCCAGTCCTGCAGTATTAAGAAAGTGAAGCACTAGAGGATAAGGAAAGCATGAGCAATAACAGCAGGGATTTAGAAAGAATAAATCTTGCCAGACAAACCTGATTGCTTTTTCTTTTTGATGGAATCACAAAATTAGTGGCTGAGCAGAACGTGGAAATCCTAATATATTCGGATTTAGCAAAGCATTTGATATAGTGTCTCACCAAATCTTACTCTTAAAATTAGTTCAGTTTGCCTTGGCTATGATGCTGTCAAATGGACTGAAAACTGGCTTAGGGCCCTAAACAAATAGCGATGGGCTATATTTGGGGAGAGGGGGAGCTGTGGAAGCAAAGCAACAAACTGGCTTTTCTTGTTAAAAAAACCCAAATGACAGGAACCCCCCAAAATAATAATAATAAAAAATCCCAGGAATGCCTCAGTTTGAGGCACCTTATTACAGGAATATTGAGAAACTGGAGGCAGTTCAGAGGCAAGCAAGAGGAAAAAAGCCATCGGAGGGGTCAAATTACCCTCAGAGGGCGCCTGGAGGCTGAGAAAGTCCCAGGGCTGGAGGCATTTTGGGGAAGAGCAGGTGGTGGCCCGTGGTGTCGGGGTGAATATTTGGGCTGTTGTTGGGACCTGGCAGCGAGCACCTCAGCGCCTTCGCCCCCGCGCAGCGGAGAATCGCTAAGCTGCCCATTTCACGGCCCTTTCCAGATATTATCGAATAAGCAGGGGAAAATATTCACCGTGACTGTCAGAAAGAACATCCCTGACCAGGGGAGCTGGGCACGTTTCCTTGGGGAAAATCTTGCGTCTCGGAACGAGCACAAGGAGATGGCCCTGGGTGATATGGGTTAGTAGATGTTTTTTTTCCTGGGTCAGGTTCTTGGTTGGGAAGTCGAGAGGTGATTATAGCTACCTCGAGGTCCTGCCTCCTGCAATAGCTGTCTGTATCCTGCAGGCATTTATTTATCATCAGGGAAAAGGTGGGAAACTGCTGGTGGCAGCTGCAGTGCAGATATGTCCCCAAGGGAGGCTGACTTGAGTCCCTGTGTGTTTAAAGGCTTGTGGAGAAGTGGTGGCCCCCTGGTCACCTTGCAGAGGTAGGGCAGGATAACTTGATGACCCTTACAGGATTTTATATGAGGAGTTCATCTCTGTCCATAGAGGTCAGGAAGGATGAGATCTTCCAGCAAGTTAATCCATGAAGGTGTCTGTCTGTCTGCCACGCTGAGCTCTTGGAGTCCTTTAGCACTTGTTTGGTGCCTGGAAGAGATGCTGAGTGTGCGGAGGCTCTTGGCATAACTGTAATGTTCCCATGGGGTGAGGAAACATGTATGTCCATCAGTGACGGGTATTTCGGATCAATTGGGTGCTACTAGGGCCATTGCCCCCCACTGCCAGCAGAATGGCTTGGGTGAGCCAGGCCTTTCCATTTGCCCTTTAAAGCAAATCTGTGCCTTTTGATAGAAATGCAAAGGAACTTTCAGTATGGAAAAGACAGCTTGCTAGAGGAGACATTGCTTTGAATAGGGAGCAGCTATCTTCCACCGGGTCAGTCAGCATGGCGGGGCAGGAATTAGCTGGACTGAATCAGAGTTAGGGAGAAAGCCATGGAGTGGAGCTGGGAAGGGCTCCTAGAAGATGGGGTGGTGTGTTGGTGTCCTGATCTCTCTGGGGGGAGCAGAGGGTTTCTTCACCCCCACCATGGTCTTTCAAGTTGTCCCTTCTTTGCATTGCTCCATGCCCAAAGCTGAGCCTGCTGGGGGGGGGGGGGGTGGGATGGGGCTGAACCAGGCAAGGTTTGGGAGGTATTTTTAGCTGTTCTAATTGTAGCAAATAAATGCCATTCTTACTTGTTGGGATTGAGCTACGGCTAAATCACAACTAGCTCTAATGATGATAATTACCGGATTTCAATATTTATAGAAACAGGCGCTTCCTTCATATCGGCGGCTGCCGCTGTGCTCTCACCTTCACAGATCGAACCCTTGGCTCATTATCACTGCAGCTATTTATTTACTTGCACATTTTTAACCCACAGATGGCAACGTATAAGAGATTTGAAATGATACGGGCCTGCTGGGGATGTTGTAGTCTTTGGGCAGAAACTGCAGGATGAATAGGGAAGTATCACCCAAGGACCTGCTGGTTGGATTCTTGCTTTTTGGGCACCCTTGAGAGATGCTCTCAGGTTTGCAAGCTTGCCTGTGTCTGCCAGGGCTTAGCCCCCAAAGGGTGGAAGTGGCTGTGCATATTTTTGCATGTGTTAGCACGGTGGATCGCTGCCTCTGATTGCTGTGTGCGCCAAAACATGCACACGCTGAAACTGGGACAGAGCTTAAAGGTGAGACGACACAAACAGCTCGAGTCCTGTAATGCTCGACTTGGAGCAGCTAGTGGAAAGGCATCTGGGAAGTTCCTGCCTGCAACAGCAGCTTCTGAGCGTTTTGATTTAGCAGCATCCCTCCCTGGCCTGGTACTGCAGAAGGGTGGGCACCTTTTGGAGCATGTGGGTGCAGAGCCAAGTGCGTGGGTGGCATGTGTGCTCATCCCAGATGCTTGGGATGGGGGTGCAGACCCCCCTGGGCTGTATCAAATCAGCCCCGTTGGGCTGATCCCAGCCTGTGGATCCTCACAGACATCTAGACCTGTGCGCCCATTGGGTCTGAGACTCCCTCCTTGTGCAAGGTGTAGAAAAGATTCACTTATTCAATTTGCTATCTCTCCAGTGCCACATAAGCCGTATTGATAAATTAATCTTATATTGTTGTGACTAAACAGCCCTGCAATTTTTTACACTGTGCAGCCTAATCTGTCTTGACAGCTGTATCATTAGTTTATATTTGTTGTAATCTTATTCGCTATGTTGGCCGTGGGGAGTTTTTATTTGAGGTGCTGTCCTGCTATGCAGGCACTGGGCACAGCTGGTGGCTCTCCGCTGGGCATCTCAGGGTGCTGTGGGGTGCAGCCAGGGTGCACCCCGGCAGCCACCTGGGTGCCCTCCCCAGGAGCCAGCCCCAGAATGCTGCTGCCTGGTAGCAGCATCCCTCGGGCTGACCCGGCCTCGCCAAAGCATTCCTGCTGCTGAGGTTTTGCTGGGTATCCCTGGGTTGGGGTAAAGATGGTGAAAAGGTGGATGTTGGGAGATCTGCATCTTAAGGTGTCCTGAAAGCGTTGCTGTATGAGGAGGGGTAAGTTGTTTTCTCGGTCTGTGCTTTAGTGTTCCATGGTACAGGATGGTCCCCGCTCCATCGCTGAGGTCACCTTTTGGTCACGGGGGGAAAAGGGCTGTGGGAGCATGGACTGCACAACCTGTCACCCAGGCCTTTGGGGATGTTGCGTGAGGGATAGTGATGCTCACTGGAGTAACATCGTGAGGTAGGGGTGGCGGTGTCACAGTGTCACGGGTGGCTGGTTGCACCCCCAGCTCAAGCCTGGGTTTGCTGTTCCTGGTCTGAGCGGGGCCAACTGAGGCCTGTCTGCTGCTTTTGCAGAGAAACCCTTTGCTTTGCAGGCAGCTTTGCATGCTGCATCTTCCAAAAACAGCTCCCCAAAACTGTGGAACAAAATGTTGTGGGCTGATGCAATGAGATTTCTGCCAGCAGGGAGCAAAAGAGACTGTGTGTTCCCTGGGTATGGGACAAAATGGTGGGAGTGGGAAGCATTTTGGCTGCTTTGTGCTTTAGGCCTTGAACCTGCTAAATCTGGATGGGAAGGGACAGTTGTTGGAGTGCAGACTCCTGTTTGCAGTGTCTTTGACCAAGCCTGGATGGCTCAGTAACAGCTCAAGCCTGTCCTTCTCTCTTGAGTGCATCCTTCTGGGAAAGCATTCAGGATCTGGCAAGACTGAAGATGTGGATGGCTTCCGAGGTAGATGTGCCCCTTGCAGTTTGATGATGCAGATTGTTATTTAGACCTTTAATTAGGCTTGTGCACCTGTAAAGACTGGCAGGGCCCAGCAATGCTCCATGCTGTGCTCAGATCCGCCCTGGCACCAGTAACATGTCCGCCCAATGGACGTTCTATAGTGCCTCACGGTACCGTGGTGGTGCTGCCCATATGCTTCCCTCTTTGCAGGCAGGACAGAGAGCAGAGGGTGGGATGTGCTGTGTGACAGCCCCAGCAGCTTCTTGTAGGGCTGGTGGGGGTGGGTGGCGAAGCTTGGTGAGATCTGCACAGGGTCACCACCATTGAACGTAGGCAAATCCCTGCTCTAGGAGACAAATGGTTGGGGAAACATCTGTAGTCTGCATATTACCAAGCGTGCAGTGATGCTGTAAAAGGAGTTTCACACGTTGGTGGTCGATGATGAGTGCTGACAAGGGTTTGGTGATGTTACTGTCCATCACAAAGCTCATAAGCTCATTGCTATGGCACCAGGACGCATCAGGGTTAAATTGCCATTTGTGAAGTGACCTCGTGTTGGGGAGGGCTGGGGACAGCCCTTGGTAGTGGCAGGGACCTGTGTTTGCATCCTGCAGCTGGGAGACCTTCCTGCTGTCATTGCTAGGGGAGCTGCTGTTTGTCATGGACTGCAGCTGGTGACAAGGTGATGGACACCAGCAGCTTGAATACAGCTACTCAGCATCGCTGGAGGCAGGAGGCAGCATGCATGGCCTGGTTGAGCTTTGTGCTGTTCACAGGGTGTCATGTCCTCTCTCCCAGCTGGGTGGGGTGATAGAGATGGGGGTCCCTAGCACTTACTCTAAATCCAGGGTTGATGACAGATGTGCTACCTCTGCCAGCAAGGCAGTAGCACCTCCGTGTGCACTAAGCACTGTTGGCCTGCTGGCTGCTCCCACGAAGAAAATGCATTTCCCACTCAGCTGGTCTCTGGTGCCGGAGGATCTTGCTCCAAGCTCTAGAGGTAAAGGATGTTCCTTTGCCTGCAAAGACCCTGCCAGTGTTTTCAGCAAGGAATCGGCTCCCGGTGTAAAACGTGAATGGTCTGCAGCCACGGCTCTCGGGTGGGAGGGGGTCACTCTGTGGGTGAAGCGGGTCCATTGGGGCACATAGCACTGCCCAATATGCTGGTCTCTTTGCTGGATGGGAAAGATTCTTGCTCTGCTCTTGAACCGTCTTTACAGCACTTCATGTTGCTGTTTGCACCCTGCTTGCTTATTAGCTTCCTATCAGAGGTGGGGAGGTGGGAGTACAGGGAGGGGGCAGAAGCCACCCTGCAGGGCTGCACTGAACTGGTGGCAGGAGCGGTGACAAAGCTCAGCTCTGCTCCTGCTACCCTTGTCTGTGGCCACCTCCTGCTTGCGGCCAGGGTATCGCTAGGGGAGACTGCAGCTCTTTGCTGTTTATAGCTCTCTGGTCCCTTAGCCAGCATGAGGATGCCTTGATTATTTTTTTCCTGGTTTATCCCTGGGTGAATTGCAGGTCCCTGTCCTTGACTCCCAGATGGGTGTCACTCACCCGTCGGTGCGAAGCGCTGCTTTAAGCTCAGGGTATACCCTGTGCAGCTTGGGATAACCTCCTGTGCTGCCAGTTCCTAGGCACTGGTGTCAACTGGGAGCCACAGGGAGTTTTGGCTGGTGCTGCTACGCACCACCCATACTGATGAGACTATTTCCATAGCAACTACGGGCTTTTTCAAAGGGGAGATAGGGGAAAGATGTGAAAAACCAAAAACAACCCAGCTGATAACTGTCATGGG
The DNA here is from genome assembly GCA_013400535.1 of Scopus umbretta. Lineage (NCBI taxonomy): Eukaryota > Metazoa > Chordata > Aves > Pelecaniformes > Scopidae > Scopus > Scopus umbretta. Next base: position 84,356 of record VZTL01035784.1, on the reverse strand, counting down.
CAGAAGCTGTTTGTACATGGCGGGGGGCTCCAGGGTATTGTGTATTGTCTCTCACCCAAGAGAAGATTCCCTGTCTCGGTGTATTTGTGTGGGACCTCGTGGCTGGGCAGCCTACAGGCAGCCCTGATGCTCTCACCACCTAAAATACGGGAACTGGAGCTGGTGCTTGCATCGTGCTGCTCAGGAGGGCTGGGATGCCGTCATGGGGCAGCCGGGCTGGGACTTTGAAGCTGGGGAAGGGGCAGGAGGACGCGGGGCCGTGCTGCATGGAGGTGGCGTGTGCTGCGGCTCTCGGGGGAGCTGTGGAGGATGCTGCAGCTGCCGATGCACAGGTTGATTTCCCAAGCCGGTGGCATCACTATGCTTGTTACTGGTGAGGTGATTCCAGTGGTGTTGGGGGCTCACGTGGGAACTGGGGATGCCTTTCACCTGCCCTTGCTTTCCTGCAGGGCCCAGAGCCCCAGGGGAGAGAGCTGCAGCTTCTACCCTTGAGCATCCCAGCACCATCTTGGCTCTAGGCTCTGTCCTCCTCTCCGTCCTCATCCTGCTTCCTTCTCCTCTGCCTCCTGCCCTCACTGGGAGCCAGGGAAACAGCTAGAAGGGTTGTAAATGATGCTTCTGGGGTAGAAAGCTTTGGGAATGCAGTGATGGGCACGAGCCTGGCACAGTGACTGTTTGCCCTATCCCAGAGGCTAAATCCAAGCCTTGGCATTGCAGCAGGAGAGATCAGAGAGTCTGGGCTTATCTGGTTTGATGGTGACTTGGATTTGGGGGCCAGTGGTGGGGCTTTGGGCAGGCCTGCTGGCCATCTGGCAAGCCTGAGTTGGAGTGGGCATCCTGCAAGCTTGGTGCAAGGCTGGTGCAGGGAGGCTGTGAGCAAGGACACATTAGTGGGTTGATGCCAGCCATGCAGGTTGGTGAGACCTGATCCCAGCCCTCCTGTTGCAGAAGAGGAGGGAGCACGATGGCAGCACTTCTCTGTTCCACTGCAGTATCCACAGAGGGAGAAGGAGCCAGCGTGCAGAAGGGCTGTCCCCCACCAGCTGCTGTCCCTGGTAAGCCCCAGCCTGGCACGCCGCACGAGGTCTTTGGCCCCAGCTGCTGCAGGCTGCGAGCGAGCCAGCCTGCTCCCCGGAGGGCTGCCTAGGGCCAGTGGCAGACAATGTCCGTATTCTTTGTGCAGAATGAGCTTCCCTGTGCTGATAACCCTCTGGGCTCACGTAGTTTGAAGTTGGGCTGGTACTGGGACCCTCCTGGCTCTCCAGCTGCCCAGGAGCAGAAACAAAGTTTGAGTGATTCTTTGGGGGGGGGGAAATCCAACAACAACAACAAAATCTTGCTGGAAGGACTTTGTCCAATGATCTGCTTTCTGGCTTTGAAATTGCTCCGTGACCCTTAACAGTGCCAAAAAGACATGTGTCCCATTAAATACATCTTCAACCCAAAGTGGCGAAAGGGCAGGCACCATCAGGAGGTGCAATCTGGTTTCCTCGCTCGCTGCCTCTCCACAGTTACAGCTGAGCAGGACCCCTGGACCCCTCAAATGCTCCTGTGAGATTTTTATACCTGTCAGTGTAATGCCAGCCTCTTGGGAATGCTTCAGAAGTAGGGGGCTCATTTTCAGGAGCACCAAGCTATCGGGCTCATCAGTCTATGCTCATGTCTCATATGAGGGGACGTGGACTTTGGCTGTGGAGAGGGGTACGTGTGGGCTGGCACGGCCTGTCTGGGACTGGATGTCATTGCTTTTCGCTGCTGTGGCCTTAAACCTCAGTGCAAACCCCCAAGCCTGGGTGATGAAGAACATTCTCACGTGGTGCGAGGAGAGCCTGCTAGTGAAGGGTGGGGATGTCAGCACCGGGTTAATGAGTTGCCACGTGTTGGCCAAGCTGCAGTAAGTCAGATTGTGTGCTCCTGCCTTGCTCCTGGTGTAAAGCAAAATGTATTTGCTTAACAGCCAGTGCAGCCAGACAGCAGCGTGTTTGGATAGCATGAACTCAAGGGTTTCAGCCCACCTTTGGCCCTGGTGAAGGAGGTACCCATGAATGAAGGGCAGGGGCTGGGGCGGCTGGTTTTGGAGTGCTGGCAAGCCCTGGCTGCTAGTGCTGCTCTCTGTCAAGGTGCTGGGTGAGCAGAGACTTCTCCATAATTCCATAATGTCTTTATCTAGAGGAATGGCAGACCAAGCTGTGATACGAGATAGAAACCGTCCCCAGATTTGCTGTTTGCGTAGCTGGATCAGCTGAAACACAGCAGCCCGGTTAGCAGCATCTCTGGCTGTCAGTGTCTTCTCCTATAACATTTTTGCAAGGTGCTTTTTTTTTTTTTTCATGTTTATATGAACAAAGTAGAGTGTCGGGAGAGGAGCTTTTAAAGTGTCTGTTCCCTCCCTGCTCTCCTTTCTTCCCTTCCCTGCCTCCTCCCGCCTATGTCATGTTAATAGCCGTGCTGGTTGGCTTTTCCTTTTCAGAGCCAGCTGACTTCTCACAAAATATCTGCTATCCCAGGAAGCCTAGAGCTCTGAGTCACTGTGTCTTAATGTGTGCGTCCCCTCGCTCCTCCTGAGTGATGCTTCTGCTCTTACACCTCTGCAATAAGGACAAGCCAGCGTGTGGGAAAACTCTGGAGAGGGGAAGGGTTTTTTCCTGGCTGGGGAGAAGGGGACTGAGCCCTTCTCATGGGTGACGTCGAAGCCCCTCTCTTGCTGCTGGGGAGGGTGGGCAGAGCTGGCTGTGATTTATTTGCAATGCAGATGCAAGCCTGGGGGGGGGGTTGTGGTAGTTGGCTCAAAATAAACTGTGGAGAGCTTGCCCAGTCCTTTGGCTTTAAGTGGAGCAGCTGGCAGGCTGGGCAGGCAGATCTGAGGTGCTGTGAAGGTAATAGGGACCCCAGCAAGTCTCCTTGCAGGTTAGAGCTGCTCTGCCCGTGGCCATCCTGAGCGGAGCGGCTGGGAGCCTGGCCTGTGGCCAGCCCAGCTGGGCATTGCTGCCCACTTGTTCGAGCTTCATAAACATCTGAGGAGCCAAAATGCTGGAGGATCAAAGTTCAGGCTCCTTGGGAGCCGTTTGGGAAAACAAATGCTTCGTGGGAGCGGGATATGAGTCCAAGAAAGATTGGCTCTCCCCTCCCCTTGCTCGGGCAGCGGCTTTCCTGGTGTTCAGGGTGTGTGGGAAAGCTGGAAATGGGATGAGCTGCGCTATGGGGGCTGTGGGGAGCTGTGGGGGGAGTGGAGGAGGATAAAGTGGGATGGGGGACTGAGGGGAGTGCGCTGGATTTGGCCGCTAAATAGCCATAACCATGCAGAAGCAGCGGGACCCTTTGGCACCGGCAGTTTGCAGCTCCGAGCTCTGGTTTCCATGCTGCTTTCAGGATCCAGGCATGGGAGCAGTGGGAAGGACCTGACTGATAATGTGCAGCTACACTGAAACAGGATTCAGGATCAAGCTGATGTGGATGTAAAAAGCTCCCGAATTTAGACTCCTGTGGAGGCTGTGGTTTTAGAAAGCGTGCTTGTGGGTTTGCGTAAGTGGGTGGCAGCGGGCAGGGCCAGGAAAGGCGGCAGGTCCGGATTAAGGGCTGCAACCCCGTGGCACTTGTGCATCCCCATCCCTGGCTCTCACGTCTGCTCTTGCTCCTGCCTCCTCATTCCCAGTGCCATATATCACAGTAACAGCCAGTTCGTGGGAGATTTTATCTTCTCCTTTTCCTCCTCCATCCATTTTCCTGTCTTCAAGCACAGCATGAAGTGCAGTGCATGCATGTGGCTGGCAGTGCTCCCCTCTGGGTCCTAGCTGAGCTAATATGGTCTATCAGGACATTGTCTTGCCCGTCACCAAAGCCCTGTGCCTTTTTGGGGGGCTCCCTTTCACCACACATTCTTTGGCACTACTGTCTACCAAGAGTTATTCCTGCCAAGCTGAACTCTAGTGATCCCATACCTTTAGTACATCTCCTTGTCTTGCTAATGTGTGTAGACATTGTGCTCTCCAGGAGAGAAACACAGCTGCCTTTGGAGCAGAGCTTGGCAGCTCTGTCTGCCTGTATGAATTTTTTTATATATATGTGTGTATATATGTATATAAAAATATCTGAAAAGCCCTGGACCTCTTCAGAGGTGGGAGTGTGAGGGGAATCTGACCTCCAGTTTGAAGTTGCAGGGAAGGTTTAATAAGGCAGAATATGATTACTGAAGCCAGTTTTGACCAGGGTGCTGCTTCCCCTATAAAATGCTGTTTGATCTTTAAAGACCACAAAATGCTGCACACTGCTGGCTCTCACTGTGTATGAAATCCTATGGATAAAAGCATCCTTTCCTTTGGTATGGCAGGTGCCTGGGGAGCTGCCTAAAAAGGGGAGCTCTCTTGGTCTCCTGCATCCTGTACAGCAAAGGTGCTGCCTCACCTTGAGATTTGTACTCAGTGTAAAACTCCCAGGGGAATTGTTTTTTCCTCCCCTTGGGTTTCTCTCTTGTCCCAGCTGGCTGCACAGCTGTTTTGGAGATGTGGTGTGATTAGACATGTGCAGGTTGACGTTAGTGGTCCTGAGCGGGAGCCTCTGCTCCATGTATCCCAGATCTGTGTCTAACAGTGGGAAACACCTCTCCAGGGACAGAGGACTGACTTTGCAGGCTGTCCTGCTGGAGAGTAATGAAAGAAATGCCCTTTTGGGGAAATAACATCACTTTTGAGTCTGCCATCCAGAGGAAAAAGGAGTGAGCTATGGTTGATGTTGCTGAGCTCTCTTTCTTGCTGATGGTTCACTCTAGGGTGGTTGCATTTGTGTAATTATGTCTATGTCTATGGGACTAAAATTCTCCTCCCGTCTTGTGCTCTCTGACTTTGGGTGGTGTCTGAGTCTGCAAGGGTTGGATAGCGATAGGCAATAAATAAGAAAAAGGTGGGGAGAGAGCCTGCAGCAGCTGGGAGGTGCTGAGGTGGCAGGCAAGGAGCCAGGACCAAGCCAGGAGCCCAGCAGAGGGGCTCAGAGTGACCGTCCCCCCAACCCTGCTGCCTGTGCAGGAGATGTTGCAACCCTTGAGAGTTTCCTCCTGAAGCTTTCGCACTGTTGCTCATCTCTGATAAACGAGGTTTCTTCAGCTCTGCAGTGATTTTTGGACACCTCAGTTCTTGCTTGGTACCCTAGTGCTGGTTTCTTCCAGCACTAGCTGAGTAACAGTGATGGGATTTTAAGGAGAGTATTTGTTGTGATGGCAGTTGCGCTGCTGCCACAGCACTTCTTCAGCTCTGCCGTCCCACTTGCACCTATTTCTTCCTTTTTGAAAGCGAGTGACTGGATATAACTCTTCCTGTACTGAAAAACCTTGGATGTAGTCTACAATAGTAGGAACATACTGCTTCTCGTGTGATGCAGCAATCTGTCCATGCTGTGGGTCCAGGCAGCCCGCTGTTCTCTAGCAATACTGACACATTGTCCCTGGAAGGGATGCTCCCTGCTCCGTAAGTCACCAGCCAGAGCTGGTGTGGGAAGTGGCAGCTGCTCTGGGGTGAACTGGAGGCTTGCGGAGATCGTAGAAGGGAAATGGATGAACACATGAACGTGGGGCACAGTGCACCCTGTGCCTGAGAGGATCTTGTGTCCTCGGGGACAAAAGCAAAGGGCGAGGTCCTGGTCATGTTGGCACTGCTGTCTGTTTTTTAAACATAGACGCTTTCCCTCTCTCCTTTAGGTACAACTCCTATGCATCCTTATGGGTGCCAGACAGCATTGCTTAATTGCAGTGCCTGGAAATAAACCATGTGTTTCAGCAGAGCTTAAAGCTGTTTTTCAGGGTATCTTCCACAGTAGAGCGTCTTTATATGGCAGTCTTGTTAGTGCAGCTGTAGCAGCTCTTCTGCCCCTACTGGTTGCTCCTAGCTAGCCTGGGGCCAGGCAGATGCTGTTGGGGTGAGTGTGAGGTTCATCTGAAAGATGTCCTGCAGGGGAGTTGTCTTCTGAAGCCCTGGTGCCCTGTGAGTTGCTTGTGGTGTGTTGCAGTTGGATTTCTTCAGGAAGACTGTTGAGACACTACACCGTGGTAGCTTGCGCATGGCTGAATCATTCTCACACCCTCCCCAGCCAGCAAGGGATCAGGGCTTTCTCCTTTGCCCAGATGTTCTGGAGGGGCCGGTTTGGATCATTGGGTTAGATGTGGCTGGGCCCATGAGATGGGACTGGATACATTCCCTTCCCATCCTCTGCAGCACCCACATATCCCTACATGGCCTCGGCAAGAGGAGCAGATCTACTAGTGCAGAGGGAGCTGTGGTGCAGTGGTGTGTTTTATGACCGTTACCTTGACAAATCACAATTATATTGTGGGGTTATGCTCATTATTGTTTCTACAAAGCTGGATTTGCTTCCCCCCCCCCTTCCCCACTGACCTCAAATTATCCTTAATAAAGCAAAGTTATCTGCCACTGGGTGACTTCTCAATGTGCTTTTGGGAAGAGGAAGCCCACGCTTTAAATGGGGAAAATATTGTCTTCATAAGTCTTTATTCAGCTTCACTTGCCTTTAACGTTTACTTACCAATTCACTTTTATAACTTCCATATTGAGGGAATCAAGTCCTTCGTGCCTCTGGTTATTAAATGTATGTGATAAGTGCCTTATAATACTGTGAAAGATGGCTGATTCCTTTATGGCTTCCTCAGCCCCGTGTGGGGTGTGAGGGATGGATAAAAGGAGCCAGCGGTCCCCACTGTGGCTGTGCCTTGCCCTGGGGTGTGGGATCTGCCCCAGTGCCACAGGTTTCTTAGCCTCCAGGGCTTCCCACCAACATCTGCAGCACCTCTGCTTGAAGGAGGCAGGGCTTACTGGTCAAGGGTTTTAAGAGACATCTTCCCTTTATTCCCATCCTGCAGTCAAATTCATACTTGCATGGTCTGGAGCTGGTGTGCCAGGAGGTTTGTTTATAATGCTAAACATATCAGGTAATTGAAAGCTAGTGCTTCTGTCTGGGTTGCAAGGTATAATATGCCTGGATGACAAATTGATTTTCCTGTTGCCCTACAAGAGAGAGGAGTCAAATGCTCTGCTTGCCTTTCATATATATATATATATATATGTAAAATAAAAAATATAAAATTGTGTGTCTTGGGGTGCTGTCTGCTTGCTGGCACACAATTTATTCACTGCCCAGCATCCAAACACGAGTGGTGGCACTTGCATGGCACGGGTCTAACAAGGACATGTCATCTGTTCTGGCAGTGAATGGAGCTGATGGCATCCTGATGAAAAGTTGCTCCCCTCTAGTCTGGGCTAGATATAGGTTTGGGTAGCATGTGTGTACACGTGCTATATAATACTTGGCACTTATTGAGTGCCTTTTTTAGCTATTGACCGCAGTGCTTGAAAAGCTGAGAGAGATTAGATAAATATTATCCTTGTTGTATGAGGAGGGTGAAGGAAGGCCAGACACATTAAGTAGCCTCGAGCTAATCACTTGGTAAATTGGCATAAGAGGCTGTTTTTCACCTCTGCCTCATGCATGTGGGATGAAATGAGCCTGGCTCTTTTTAAATTCCAGTGGATATTCTAGTCTCCCTTGCTGCATTGGCCCTGGGCTGGAAGGGGAGCATGTGGAGCTGTGCAGGCTTGCTGTGCAGTCTCAAGAAGATGACACCAGCCTGTGTTGTCAAACACCACCTTGCATGGTGTCCTTCTGGCAATGAAAGGAACTGCCATTCCCACAGGATTGGTGGCTACCAGTGCCCTTCCAGCAATTGAGCAAGGTCCTGGCACTTCTGGAGACCAGCTGAAACCTAAATCCTGTGACTTGGTGACCGTATGGTCACCGACAAGATTGCTCTCCCTCTGTCTCTGTGTGATGCAGAGGAATAGACACCTGCCTCCTTACTGTCTTTACACAGTGCCCTGGGATCTGGGAGTGAGAAGTGATGCCCGTGAGCTGTGGAGCTGGCAAACAGGGCTTCATGCTTCACAAGTTTGCTATTAACTGGGCCATAGCACACAAGCTGTGGTTTGACCATTGGTCTGACTTCAGTGGTCTACAAGGCTTTCAGCAAGTTGTAAAGGCATGGCTGTAGGCACAGGGAGGCTGAGATATGATGAAGGGTTGGTGTCCTAAAGTTAGCTGTTGTCAGGCTAACTCTGTGTCTTCCTTTAGAAAGGTAACTAATTTCCTCAGTAGAGAGATGACTTTGTGGTGAAACGTTAATATCATGCTGCATTACATCATAAATGGCTTTTTCTGGAGAAGACACAACATAGCCCACCTGTTGTAGGTGAAGAGCTGGATAACAGAGAAGTGGTAGTGGGAGCTGTTGAAAGAGGAGATAACCACTGGTGTTCCTTGGAGGTGATGTTGGCTCCTGCTTTCATTGAGGACATTGGCACAGAAGGCAGGAGCATATTCATGGGCTTCACTGCTGGCACAGTGCTGGGGCTGTGGGAACGCAAAGTGGGGTGAGGATGGCCAAGGGGAAGAGCTGCAGTAGCAAAACCAAGAGAGACTCTGTAATACGAGGTGGGATGAATGCAAATGTGGGTGTAATGAGGCTTTTGCTGCCAGCTAGGAAATCATGTCAGTTGGAAATGACCTAGTGGATAGAAGTGATTGGCGCAGTGCTCGATTACGGGGTGAAAACAAGCCTCTAAGCTGATGGGGCTAGTGTGATCTCAGGCTGCAAGTCATGGTGTTTCCAGTGGAACTGGGGAGTTGCTAGTGCTGTTATACAAGTGAGACGTCCTGGAGACCGCCCTGTGTTTTTGGTCACTCTTATTCAAGGAAGAGGGACTTAAATAGGCTGATGAAGAAAAGAGCCATTTTCTACTACAGTGTCTATCACAGTGGTCCTTCTTGCATAGGTCACCAAGCGTGAGTGTCAGTTGTGCTGGTTCTGAAACCAGAAGCAAAATAACTTCACTACCAGGACTCTGCCTGAGCAATATATCTGCATCACTTCTGGGACTTGAGTTAGAATCTCTTCAAGGCACTTGAGACAATTTGCCTTGCACTTCACTGCTTGGTACAGACGCACTGCCTTAGAAGAGCTGGCCTCATGTAACCTATAAATGATAGCTGGGTGGATCTGGCTCTTGCTTGTAAAGGAGGGAGGAGGAAATGCCGGGAAAGTAAAAGAGCTGCTTAAGCAAAGACAGTTTTGACACAAGAGAAAATGGATGTAAAATGCTTGTGAGTACATTTGGGTAAGAAATGAGAAGAGCAGGCGAGTTCTGGTGCAGTGTTTCAGTATGAGTTGTGAGGGCAAAGCCCTAGCTACTCCTAAGGTGGATGTTGATCAGCCTGTAGACAGCGTGGTATAATGGCAGCTCTGCAGTGCAAGGAGACCTGGACGAGCAGGACCATCCAAACAGATATGAAATATGAGCAGGAAGCGAGTATTTAAACAAAACCCCCTTCACTCCATCTCCTTGCACCCTCAAAAGTGGGCAGTCTCATCTGTGTTAGCGATGCATCTCACATGGTCTCGATTAGAATTTGGAAATGTGTCGGGGTGGATGTGCACAAGGTGAGCACTTCAGGATTTGTGAAGTATGGTATTGGTCTTGAAGCTGTTGTGTCTTGTAGAAGAGCAGTTTACCTTAGTAATAACTGAGGAATGCCACAGGAATATATATTTAGAGACATTTGCAAGGAGGAGGGAGTAACCCACTGACTGTAATTCATACTTCAACACCTGATTGAAGAGACCAGGGCAGGGCTGGAATTTGTCACACCTGTATTTGGTGTGAACCCAGCACCCGTGTTCCTGCCCGGTTAATGAACTGAGGCAGAGGAGAAGGGAAGGTCTCAGTCTTTGGCAGTGATGAGCAGGATCTAAGATCTCTAGGGCAAGCAAAACCCTGGAAGGAAAAGAGAGGAAGCTAGTTGCGATACTGAAGGACATGAAGAAGGTCTTAAGTTTTAGGGGTGGAGTTTCTTTGGTTGGTTTGCTTTCCTGTGCAACCACTGCCAATTTTGCAATCACAGCTTGACTCCTTGAGCTTTCAGAATAAGATGCATTTCTATTTTGTTTTTAAAGTGGATTCAGGCGAACCCAGCCAGTGCAAAGTTACACTATTCTTTCCAAAGCAATACGGAACAAAAGAAAATGGTTTTCCTGGTGTATCTTTGAGGTGCCTGTGAACCAAGACTGATTTGCCCCTTCAAAGAGCAGGGGTGCAACCCCTGCTAAGTTGAAAAATTGGAGAAAAAAGGGGAAGAGCCATTTCTGGGAGGCCCTGAGAAAGGAAGTATCTGTGTAGCTTAAAGAATTCAAAAGTCCCTTGCTGATCTGTGCACCTAATTCAAGATGATGCTATTTCCCTGTGTTGCACTCTACATAAAGCAGCTGCTGGGTTGGGGGATTATCCTATATGTAAGTGTGTGTGTATGTATTTATTTCCACTGTTGCTTCTCTTGTCTCTCCCTTTATGGGTGTTGTATGTCTCTGTTAAATAACATACCAAAGCATATCTGGCTCAGGAAGCTCATGGGCTTTGTTTGGGAGGCTGGAACACACGTTGTGGAGTTGTATTTACAGTCAAGGGTAATGTTACTTCTGGGGGGACTTAGCCACGGGGGGACCCCAAGAGCCCTGTAGCCCAGTGCTGAGTCATCAGAAAGTCATGCCTGTGCATGTTGCTGGGAACAAGCTTGGGGCTTTCTGCCGCTTCTAGAATGCTGTCCACATGGCTCTGAGTGTCAGGTCAAAAATAACCTTGACTTTTTTTAGCAAACACAATCAATAAAACAAGAGCCAATCTGGCTGCCGCCTCCTTCCCAGCTGTGGTTACTCCATAGCTCCTGGCTCAGGGCTGTTCCATCCCTCCCTGAAGGTCATTGCTGGGATGCTGTATCTTCAGCATGCCCTGGTGGTAAACCTACATCGTTCCATTCCTGCTCCTTCCCATGTTTTGTTCTTTCTTTTTGACGACCCTCTCATTTGGGTTGTAGGAGTTGCAGGTGGGAAATGCTAGGAGTTGCAGGTGGGAAATGCCTGCAACCTGTGTTTCTAGCCTTGCCCAGTGTGGCCTGCCATTTGGTGACAATTCCCTGATAACTCAGTCCTTCAGTCTTGTGGCCCAGGATCTGAACTTGCAGTCTTGCCCTGTCTCGGAAGAGTTTCAGCAAGCTGTTGGATCTCTTGACTGACTCCTCCCAGTCTGTGTTTTGTTTTGCAATTGTGTGCAGAGGCCTTAGATGTTGGCAGAGAATATGAGATGGCTGTAATGTCCTGTTTCTCATTCTGTCTGGGACACAGGCAATCCAAGCCAATGCGCAGGTCATTGAGGATGAACTGTAACTTACACTGTCATGCAGCAGCAGGTTGCAAGCTTATGCTGTGTCCTTATGCTAACCTGTCTGGGTATGCAGACAATTACAGAACATGTGGAAAGCCGAGGTAACTCTTGTGGGTCTCTGCGTTTCTTGGATCTGTGTGGTGAGAGGAGAGAAATATGTTTAGATTTAGTTTAGGCTTTGTATTTTTCTTTCTTGAGCTGGATGGTATTTGGGATGTGGCTCAAGTAAGTCCGTATACTTCCATCATGCTAATTCATCTGTTCACTACGCACAAGGTGTAGTGAGTGCTGGTGGAGGAATGTGTGGCCCCTGTGACTGCTCTGGAAGTGGTCAAAGGTCCCTCTTCCACTTACTCTCTGGACTACCACATGGGGTCCTGCAACCTTCTTACCTAGAATCGTGGAATCCTGGGAATGTTCTCAGTGTTGGTTTAACACTCCAACCCTGCATCACTTGGAAATGTTTCCCCTCTTCAGGGCCAAGTCAAAAGCCAACTATTGCATCAAGGCAGATGTGAGCTTGAGTGCACGTGTTCATAAACTTTGAAGTTGGGCTTCTTTCACACATTGTCTAAGGGGACCAGCCAGATGTTTTCTCCCCTCTCAGTTCCCTTTGCGAGAGGACCACCTCTGCCTGCTCCCCAGCAAAGACCCTCTTGAAAATGTTTGTGCTTTCTGGTGGAAGGGTGTCCAGGTTTAATCTGGGAGAAAGTCTGAACTGGCCAAGCACTGCCTCGGGGATTAGCACTGAGCTCCTTCCCCACCACGCAGCACTGCAGCTTGTTAGCAGAGGCCTGTGGCTGCAGCCAGGCAGCCACGCTGCTGCTAGCATCACTCCTGTGCTGCCAATAACTGGGCACCCTGTTCTCTGGGGCTGTCGATCTGTCACCTTCCTCCAGCTCTAATATTTACTGAATAACGATCCTGTGGTGACAGATCTATTTCTGTTTTTGTTCTCTATAACATACCTGCCAGAGTGCCCTGGGTGACTGAGGAATTTATAATAAAGGCATGGTTTCCAAACTAAGTATGGTACTCTCCTGCCAGCAGCACTTCCAGCCAGCGAAGACTAGGACCCTGTTTTCCACCCCAGTAAGAGACTGGATAAATAGATGACTTTTTTTTTTTTAACCTGTTTAGGCCCCAAATTTTTGTTGAGAGGTTTTATTTGCATTCATTCCTTTCATGTGAGCAGTCTTGATCATGTCTTTGTTTTACCGATGTGCAGAGAGGGTCAGTGACTTGGGCAAGGATGTTCAATGGATTGGTTGCATGTTCCACACTTGAAACTGTTGGTAGAACCATGTTATTTGGCTTTCCTAAAGCACTGGGAAAACAAAATAAAAAGCAGCATGAGAAACTACTTGTTTTGGCAGCGTGATGCATACTCTTCTTGTCTGAGGGTGTGGATGCTGAAGTCTGAGCAAGTCCAATCCCCAGACTTGTTGCAAGAAGGTTTTGCTGAAGGAAGGTGGGAAGAGGTGTGGGGCTGGGTGGTGGGGCACGATGGGCCCTCTCTGTGCGCTGTCTCCTGCATGGGCTGAGCAACTATCTGGTTCTGCCATACTTGAGGCTTTCCTTCTTCTCCACAGACACATAGAAAACTGGAAGAACTTGCAGACGCTGAACGCTGTTGACATGGAGCTGTACACAGGACTCCAGAGGCTGTGAGTATGTCCTGCATGTTGGGGAGGAGAACATCACTGGGCAGCCCCTTTCCAGCAAAGAGCTGCAGCTTCCCTACATCTGCAGTCTCCACACCATGATGTGGCCTCAAGTTGCATCAGGATTGGATATTAAGAAAAAATTATTTACTGAAAGAGTAGTCAAGCATTGGAACAGGCTGCCCAGAGAGGTGGTGGAGTCATCATCCCTGGAGGCATTCAAAAAAAGTGTAGATGTGACACTTTGGGACATGGTTTCATAGGCATGGTGGTGTTGGGTTGCCAGTTGGACTAGATGATCTTAGAGGTCTTTTCCAACCTTAATGATTCTATTCCTCTATGTTCAGAGCTTATTTAAGCTACTGGCTCTCTTGTATTTAAGCTACTCTCTCTCTTGCTACAAGACTCTGCAAAATGGGGTTGAAGTGCTTTTTGGTCTCTGCTGGGTCTGTGAAAAGGAAGATTGCTAGCTCCTGACAGCTCTGTCAACACATATCAGCCCTGACCTCTCTTCTCCCTTGCTATTCTGGTTCTGGGCTTGTGCATTGTTTTGGCTTATTTCAGCCCCGCAATGCGAAATTCCAGCTGTCTCCACTGATCCTTCATTGCTGGGCTGTTGGTCCTCATTTAGTGCAGTCACCATTGCGGTGGTGCTGCACAATAAGGGAATCGTGTCTCCCTGCACAACCCTCTGAACGCCAGGAAAGGTTGACTTTGTGTGTCTAATGCAAGCAGCACCCAGGGTGCTCCCAGCTCCAGGAGGGGGAATTAAGAGACTGAGTGGTATCCTCACTCAGCCAGGCTTCCCAAGAGCCTGGCGAGTCCCTTCAATCTCCCTTCAAGGACCTCTGTTTCCTCTCTGTGATGCACAGTGTTGCTTAGGGTTAATCGGAGCCTCTGGAAGTATTCACTGGGAGCTTTTCATTAGGTACAGCTTGCCCACAGGCTGGAGGAGAGGTGTACATTGCTGAGCACTCAATAACCAAGACCCAGCAAGCTGTACTATTAACACACAGACCTTGTCAGCAGGCTGGCTGCTGTTGTTATCTTACCTTAGAAAGCAGCAATGAAGTCTGGCATACTTTTGTCTGCAGCAGATATTAATAAACCCTGGTCATAGTACTGATACAGCTTCTCCAAAACATGGTGGGAAGAGGATTCCCCCTTTCAATGTCCATAACTCCCTGTGCAAAATACTCACCTCTCCTTAGAGCTGCAAGCAGAAGGGTTTTCTCTTGGGTTTGTGGGAGGAGATATGGCAGTGCTGGAGGTTAAGTTTGCTGTGGGGCCAGGCAGTGCTGCTTGTGAAGATGGAGGTAGAAGAGAGGAGTGGGAGATGCTCCCGGCCTTGGTCGATGTGGGTGGAGAGTCTCGCCCAGCAGCCACTCTGCACTGAGCCTGTGCTATCACTGTATCAGATGAAGTTGAAAGGCCCAATTTCCTCTTTGCTTGTAGCTCACAGAGGCTGTCTGGGGAGGGATGTACCTCCCAGTGGGGCATCGCAGGGCTCCCAGTGCACCTTGGGTGCTGAGCGCAAGGTTTTAGAGCAGTCATCAACGTTGACTCCATTGCTGCCCTTCTGCATCTCTTTGCAGGACAATCAGGAACTCAGGACTACGAAACATCCAGCCACGCGCCTTTGCCAAGAACCCTCACCTGCGCTACATGTGAGTGCTGGCAGCTCCTGTCCCCTTTTCCCTCTGCTCCGGGTGGAAAGGCGATCCCCAAAGTGCATCCCCAAATTGCCTGTCGGGAGAGCAGCGGGAGGGAAGGGGGTTGCTGATGAGGAAAGGGAGGGAGAGGTGGTAAAGGGTGGGAGAAGGAAAAGGCGAAGGTGCAGGGAAGTGCAGCGGGCTGTGATGTGAGATGGGGTGAGCTCCTGATAGGCAGCTGATGGGTTTTGGTTTCTAATATCTGCCCTGGCTTTGATCGCCGCTCTAACGAGCGCTTGCATCATTGGCAGCCTTGCAGAGGCCGATGCGCATTTCTCTTTCTGCAGAGTTTGGGCTGCAGCCGCGTGCCCCAGCACAAAGCCAGAGCCTGCCCTGCTTGTTAGCTTTTAACGACAAGGCTCTATTCCAGCACAAATCCTGGGGCATGGGGCTGCCAGCTCTGCTCCTAATTACTGACTTCTTAACCTGGTGTCTGCAGTGGGCCTGGAGTAGGGACGTTTTGTGCCAGAGTGGCTGGAGTCCTGTTATCATGGGACATTGTACAAGTGTCCAACTGCTGGGGCATCGTTATCCAGTGGGTACGGTGTCCTGGGGAATTCCCACAACCTTGAGGCAAAGGGCACTGATTTATTTTCTACATATGTATTTACTTCTCCCAAGGAGATAAAGGAAAGCCTGAATTTCAGGCCAGTGTGGAAGGCACTCCATGGGCTTGAAATATCTTGTCAAAGTGACTGTGTCAGAGATCCAACCCCTCTCAGCTCCAGTATGGATACAAAAGGTGAAAAGGGGTTGGTGAGGGGCCACTGGCCTTGGGCATGAGCTGACAGGCTGGATCGAGACTATGTGTATCCCTGCTTTTTGGAAATCAATGCGAGTGTCTTTTTCTATGAAAAACGGCTGTAGTGCACATCAGTTTGAGTCTGCAGATGCATGTGGCCATCGATACGGGCATGTTCCTGGCAGAGGGAGATAGATGCGACCTGCAGAGCAGGATAGATTTGCCTTTTGATGTCTGCCTGGAAATGATGTGAACTGAAAAACCCCAAAAGCTTCCTTTTTGGAAAACCAGTCACAGTTGCTAAGTGATGGTAAAGTACTCGCTAAATAGGAGATCTGCAGTACCAAAGGGCATGAATAGTTAAGGGCGTTGTAAACAAGCAAGGAGCCTTTCTGAGTTTAAAGAAGTGCTTATTTTGTCATCATAAACCCTCCTTAATGCTGACCACTGGGATTTTCCCGATTTCTGCACTTTGTTATTTTGATTTGTAGCATTTGTTTTGTGTTTTCTGTAGCTGTTTGTTACTGGGAAGTGTTTTCTCCAAATACCTCTCCCAATTGATTTTTTCTGGGGGGGGTTCTTTGTCAATTGTGCAGTTGCTGTTTATGTATCTAACAGATAAAATGAATAATATTTGATTCCTGATGAAATTAGTTTGGATGTTGTAGGAGTCTAGAAGGCCAGAACACTTGTTTTGAGGCTGAATGTGTCATTAATGTGTACACATGCAATTGTTGCTGCTTTTTCTAAAAGTGTTTGTTTTTGTCTTTTGAGATTTGTTTTGAGATGGAAAAAAACCCCACATCCATCTTGTGTCAAGAGTTAAGCTTGGTACGTGGTGATGAAATATGTGTTTGTTTACTGTTTGGGCCATGTAAGATTGATCATGTTCTTAACATCTTTCTTTTCTTGCCTTTTGAAGCTCGAGGCAAGTAAGTATATTATTTGGTTGGTGTTTGCCAGTGGGTTTTGATGCCGTTCCTGGGACATGTCGGCGTGGATGTTTGCGAGGTGGATGTCTCCCACGGCGGATGCTGGGCACCGGGGGATGGAGACCTGGCGCTTGCAGGGATGGTGGCTCCCTCCTGCTCCCCAGAGGCTCTCAGGCCATGGTGCTGCTGCTCCTTTGCAGCCAGGCTGCTTTTTCTGGGGTTCTCTCTCCCCGACAGGGGAGTGTGGAGGCTGCCGAGGCTTTGCGCAGCCTAGCAGGCACCTGGTGCCACCCGGGGGTCCCCTCCGTGGCCACGGCACTGTGCAAGTGCATTGGAGTACCTCCTCGCCTGCTCCACAGCTGCTGCCTCCCAGGGAGCTCGGCTTGCTTGAGGGCCTGACATTTTCTACAGCCGCCACACGTAGGAGCCAGGGATAAAAGGATTAATGGAAATGTCACTCTGCTGTAAGTCTTGGGCTGCCATAACCAGGTACAGTAGCTGACAGGAGCGAGGGATACTGTCCCAATCCCCTTGCGGCAGGGCTGGCTCCAGCTGGATGGGCGCAGGGCTGGAGACTGGGATGGTGTGCTTAAGGCTTGTTGAGTTACTGCTATGTGTTATCACTGCCGCTCTGGTTTTCCTTCTCCTTTGCCAGCTGTTTGACTGGTTGCAGGTAGAGTTGAGTTAGTAAGATGGCAAATGTATCTAATACATGACAGAGAGGTTTCACTGCTGGGGAGGGCTGGCACAGGGTGGTGGGGACCCTGGGCTGGACCTTTGCAGGGTCTGAGCAGCAGCAGCCATTTTTCCACATGAAGCTTGTGTACAAATTGTGAGGACTTAAAATCTGGTCCTCCCAACCCCCCATCCTGGTGATCCCAGCCTCCTGCTGAAGTGAGTTTTTTCCCAGTGCCTTTCATCAAGGTTTCCTCCTCTCAGATGGGCCAGATAGCTCTGCCTTCTCCCAGCAACTTCTATTTCTGGCCCTTCCTCTGTGCACGCACTTGTCTTCAGACCCCAGCTGTGCAATCACAAGCAGATCACTTATCCCAGCTATAATTGCAGGAGCTCGGTTTTGTGGGGGTTTAAGATAACGGTTCTGGATGAGGTTTGGCTTGTTTTTTTTCACCCTTTCCCATCACAGGGTCGGGGAGGAAAGGCAAGAAACCCTTGAAAGGGGATTTTCAGCATTCAGCTGCCCAAGTGGTAGACCTCAAAGTGCTCCAAAGTGCAGCCTGACAGGGTCATACCTGTCCTTTAAGGTTTGAAATTAGCTGTATAAGTGTAAGGGGCTTGTGGCCAACCTAATCAATGGAGGAGCAGTGGGTGACTGGGAGCCAGAGGTGTGGATCTAGAAATAGCTTTGGATTCCTCTCCCATCTCCTTGAATGAAGAGGACTGGGGCTCCATGGCTTGTCTGGTCGTTGGTGCTGTGAAGCCTATTGCTGCTACAGAAGCAATTAATCCAAAATGTAACACTGGGTTTTGCAACATGGATCTACCTCTTCTGCTGGCAGTTGGGCTGAGGCGTTTGATTTCTTCTAGGACAAGTACTGGCTGGATGTTGAATGGGGAGGGTTGTGGGTCTGATCTAAACTGAGTATCATCCAGTGTCATTTTGTGTTCTCACTGGAGGTCTTCTTGCTGGGCAAAATTGCATTGGTGGGTTCCGGGTCCCATTTCTGTGCTGTTTTGACAGCCCTTTGGCCAATACGGGGATGGTCCCGGAGAAAAACCATGCACTGGATGCGAGAACCAGCAGGTCTAGGCTGTGGAAAACTGAGCCCTTGTAGCCAAAATTTGTGGCAGTCAGTGTTAGCAGGCGATGCAGGTGAACATAGGAAATGTTTGGTGTTGACAGAAAACCTCAGTCTTTGGGTTAAGGCTGTACAAGAAAACTTTAGGGTGATATGGTTCCTAAATTTGAGACACATAAACTATTTGAATACATATTTACTATGTCACTGTGTTTAGCACAGCTTATTGAGGAAAAAGTCTTGCATGTTCTCACTCTCTCTGTCCTTCTCCTAATAACACTCAAATACTTTGGCCAATTTATTTGAACTAGATAGAGGATTACAAATCATGAGGATATCAAGTTCCTACATGTATCATGAAAATAGGCAGCGGAATAGTAAAGAGAGGTTGTTGTAGTGCCTTGTGGGGAAGAACACAACATTATCACATTCCTCCTTAGGCACTGGGAAGTCCACAGGAGAGCTCAGCTTCACAGTGCACCAGGAATCAGTGCACGGGAGAGGACAGGACCTGTTTGCTGCTGTTCAAAGTGTCTGGCCTTTGCTGGCCATGGGACAGTAGAGCTGTGCATGTAGGAGAGTAGGCTCCCAGCAGGTTGTGCCTAGGGTTAGGCAAGTTGACATTTGCAGTGCCTGAGTCCTCCTTTACTGGGAAGCAGGTACTCAAGAGACTGCGATTCCCTCTAAATTCTTTCTTGGGCGGCTGCGTACTCAGCCAGCCAGTCAGGAGGCACTGCCTTGTATTTGCAGAAGGTAATTGTGCACACCTTATTTATTGTGTAGTAAAGAAAACAAATTAAGGCTGTGTAATTACAGAGACAGGCACACTTTTAAATAAGGCTTAAGTAGTCAGATTTCTATTTAGAAAATTAATAATTGCCATTTCTGTCTGCATTCGGAAGCTCTTCTAAACTGTCTTCTGGAGGTTTAGACATGCTCTAAATTGTTTTGTGGGCTGGCCAAGACACAGCCCCTGTCAAAGAGCGCTCTTTCAGCGCTGTCTGCAGAGTAAGGATGGGGTTGAGGATCAAGCTTTCATTTCCAGTCTTCACCCAAGGGTCTTAAAGACAGAGACTCTGGAGTTCTTTGTGCTGAATGTGATGGGCTTTTGAGTATGGTGTGGTCAGATCACCGCCTGCTCCACAGGCATTTTTATCTGTGTGATCCTGTCAGTCTTTTTCTCCCCAAAACAAGGACTGGGGAAGATCTGGAAATGCTGGCAGGAATGCATAGGGACTTGCTTTGCCTGGTGAAAGACTGAGCTTGGGCTTGTTTTCATAGGCAAACCTGAGCTGTGATTAATCTGGAGCCTCCCAGAACTTCTTCTGTAGGTTGTGTTGTTTTCGGAGGATGGTGTTAGCTTTGGTGTCCTGGTTGGGTTCATGGCAGTTGCGCAGTGTCATGTGAACTGGTGCCCTGGTATTGGCTGTAGTTTGTAGCTTTGACGTGGTAATTCCCAGAGATTTAGGCTTTGATAGGAAAGAAACTGGGCTGCATCCCCTGAAAACAGAGGTGGCTGAGGCAGCAGGAGGTTGGTGAGTTGCTCTCTCTGCCCTCTTCAGTGCTGTTTCAGGACCGGACTCGAAGCCCTCCAGCAACTGAGGCCCATGCGCTTTCAAAGGGCTGCAGGCAACTGTCTTGAAAGGCTGGCAAGGTTCACCTTCTTTGCTCAGTGTGTCTGGGAGCTTGATTGAGATCTTAAACTAAATAAAGAAATAAACAAAATATCAGATGCTGAATTATTGCAAGTATAGCACTGTTCCTGCTCTGTCATGGCTTGAGGGTAATTTTCCCCTGCTTTGTAGTTAATGATCTATTGCCTTGCTCTGAAAGAGCCATTCTTATGTATGAAGCAAGGTTAAACTCTTTCTTTTGCTTTCTTCCTGTAACCAGCTCCAGGCCCTGAGATTGCCTGCAACCCTCTGCTTGATTCTGGATGTCCTATTACCCTTCCTCCTCCTTCCTGATGATTTCTCCCTGCTTTATCCTTTCATCACTGCACTGCTGTCATACCCATTGTGGCAGTCTCCTCCTAACCCAAACTGTCATGTGTTAATTGCTCTTGATCTCCCGTCCATACTCTCGAGCCAGTGCAGCCTAACAAGTCTGTGTGTCTCAGCTGGGGCACAGTATATGACTATATGTCAGCACTTGGCTCATTGGGAGAGTGAAGTAAAATGCATTTACCTAAACCATCTCCTTGATAGTTTAATGTGTTTTATTTTGCATTTGCAAAGGACTAAATAGGAACTCAATTTCTCCATGAATATAGGCAAAATAAGAAGTATGAGAAAGGTTTAAACAGCCTTTAATTTCCGTTAGGTGAATGTTCCTTTGCTATCCCTAATCAGGCAGGCAGCTTGGGTACCCTTTGATTCCCATTTGCACTCTAAGGATGTTCCTGCTTCAGCCCCTTCTAGGAGCAAACCTCTGTGCTGTGAGTTACTCAGGGAGGCATTTTCCCCCATGTGTCTCTAGTTCTTTTATAAAATGCTGGGCACGCTTATAGCGCAGTCACTAAAATAAACAGCAGTAACATCTCTGCTTCCATAAACTTCCCTGTTCTGCCCCCCATCTGCTTTGTCCCCTGGATGCCAGTGTAGTTCAGGTCCTTGCTGATATGCTAATCAGCAGCAGTGGTTTGATGGCATATTAATTCCCAGTTGTTACCGCAGGTGACTGATAAGCAGTTAACTGCAGCTATTCCCTTTCCTGCAGTGGCAGCAGTAGGTCCTGTGTTTTACCAGTCCTTGTGCATAAGGCCAGAAGAGAGACCAGTTCCCTGCAGGACTGTGGCTTTCCTTCAGGCTGGGTTGAAATCATTTGACCTGCATTTAAAGGGCTGGGTAACTTATTCGGGGCTGCAGGCTGCTTCACTCGGCTGTGGACATGGTTTATTGTATTGCCATAGGAGGCGGAGCAGTGAGTTTGTGACTGATGTACTCTAGTGGGACCTGAGAAAGTAAGTTTCCAACTCAAGCACTGTGCACCTTGCGGCAAGATTTTTCCTGCCTCGGTTCCCCATCTGAAAACCTAGAATAATGACATTTGTTTTCTCTGCTTTTGTTTGATCTATTTGCAGTGTAACACCTTGTATGGTTTCCAGTGAAATCTGGCCTTGAATTGTGGGATGCTGTTGCAATGTAAGATGAGTTATAATAATGCTATCACAAATATTTGTGGCCTGCTCAGATTCTTATGTTATGCCTATCATTCTGGTACCTGGGCTCTCAGGATTTTGCTGTGGCTTTGTCTCTCCCTCCTTCCTTTGAAATGTTGAGATGTTCTTTCCAGCTGCACTGTGTGCCTATGAGACTTATTTCCACTTCCGAAGTTTCATCAATTGTCTTTTGGAAGACACCTGAAATGGGCACCTGTGGTTTTGCAAAGGTCCTGTTTTTTCCTGTCCCCTCTTTCAGAAAGGCTGCAGACAGTGCAAGGGGATCTTTTGGATGAGGCTGGTCCTACACGTGTGTGCGTGTTTGTGTGTCTTTTTACAAGCCTTGTTTCAGGACTGGGGTAAAACGTGAACTTTAGACAAGTTGGGGTTTTTGGAGGGCTCATCCTCTGTGACACAGTCCTTGCTGTGCAACAGTGGCCTGATGGTTATCTTCTTGTGAGCTTCCCTTCAAAGAGAGGCCAAACATTCCCCTTGGATGTGATTCTGTGAAGAGGAGGTGTAGCTGCGTCTTGGTTAAACCTCACCACACCTCTTGAGATCGCCAGCAGCACAGAATGAGCTGATTTCTGGAGACTTGGGCATGACGAGGACCAGATCTTGTTCCTAGGCTTCTGAGGTCACTGCAGCATGGAGGTACTCCAGAAACAGCCTCTGGCTGACCCTTTTGCTTGCTCCCCAAACCCTGTTGCTCAGTTGATTAGATGGGTGCAAGGCATGTCTTAATCTGCCTATGCCAGTATGAGAGGTGCTGCACAGGGAGGAGGACACTCCCCAAGAGGGACCTGAGGACATGGAAACCTTCTTGAAAGCTGCTGGGGGAGAGAGTGAACAATTATGGCGGGGTGAGTGAAAGTTAAGTGACCGCACAAGTTATCTCACCCGGGATTTTTCTTTCCATGATACTGGTTTGCTAACAGTATGATTGGAGGGCTGATTTTCATACTTTTTGATGTACAGGCAATAAGCAGCAGGGCAGAAAAATAGAAACATTAAAATCATATGTTATTTGAGCAATAAGATACGACAGGGCATGAATGATGGGACATTAATTCATGATGGTGTGTGACTAGGCAAGAATTTAAATGTCATAAGTTAGGCAGTCGTGTGTTTTATGGGAATTGTAAAATTTTATGAGAAAATGGGGTGAAGGGGCGGGGTTTCCCACCAGCCCCCTCCCCTCATTGGTGTTTGGGGAGGGATGAGCTGTGAATAATGTCAGATGCGAGAGACTGGGGGATATTTACAAGGCTGCCAGTAAGAGCCAGAAGTTCGTCTTCCCCGGGAGCAGTGGGTAACCGTGTCTGTAGACTTGCTAGTGACTGAGGATGGGCATGTATCGCGTCTGCCGGCCTCTGGCACGCCGTGAGGTCGTGCGGGGCCTTTCCCGCGACCGCTCCCCAGGCAGCTCTGCGGGTGCCCACGGCTGCCCCGTGGGGTGGGGCCGTGCCCGGCACCCGGTGCCCCGCGGGGCCGCGCTTCAGCACCACGGACAGGGCCGGCAGGCTCCGGCCCGCCCTCCCTGCCTGCCCTCCCTGCCTGCCCTCCCTCCCTCCCTGCCTGCCCTCCCT
>VZTL01035784.1:36343-61404 GCA_013400535.1 Scopus umbretta | reverse complement strand
CCCTGCCTCCCTGCCCTGCCCTCCCTCCCTGCCTGCCCGCCCTGCCTCCCTGCCTGCCGCCCCAGATGCCGATCTTCCTGCCTGAAGCTGGGCTTCCCTACTTCCCAGCCTCCAACCCAGACCTGGCCTTCCTGCCTGTGACTGGGCTTCTCCGCCTCCCGCCCTCCAGATTTCCAGGCCTCCCTGCCTCCAACCCCGTTCTCCAGCCTCTTGTCTTCTCTGCCTGCAGCTGGGCCTCCCTGCTGCCAAGCCAGCTTGGACTTCTCTGCCTGAAGCCTAGAACCAGCCCTGGCCACCCTGCCTGCAGTATGGTCCCTGGCCTCTAGCCTTGTCCAGGCCTCTTGGCCCTCCCAAGGGAGAGCTCCATTGCTTTGGAAATAGGGTAATCTGTGATTTCTGAGTTTGAGTCTCAGCTGGAGTATGTCTGCTTGCAGCCTGGCCTCTGACCCAGCCTCCTCGCCTACACTGAAGCCTCCCAGCTTCCCTGCCTCTGGCTCAGCCCCAACCTGCAGCTTGGCCTCCCTGCCTTTCCTCACTGCCTCCTTTACGCTTCTCTTGGAACAACCTCATTCCCCTTCCAGCCCCAGCCAAGCACCCCAGGGCAGGGAGTGGAGCAGTGGCTGTGCGCACCTGGCTGCAGGTGCAAGGAGGATCAAGCCATCAGGTGTGAGCCCACCTGAGGGATGGCCAGCCTGGTTTCACTACCAGCCGCACCTTTATTCTTCCATCTCTCCTGCTATGAAGCCAGTCTGCCAAGATGCCTGTTTGACAGATGTAACATAAACTTTCTGAACTGCAGTGTCTTCTGGCACTGGCTTTGTTCTGCAGTGTGAATGGAGTTGTCTTGCAGCACCACTACCCGGCTGCTGTCTGTGGGTTTCTCCATGAGTAGTTCTCTAGGAGAACTGCCATCCAACTTGACTGCAACCACAACCCGTGGGTTTTGAGAAAATGTTTGTTGTATCCAGTTGTGTGTGTTAATAATTGTGGGTAATTTGCTGCCTCAGAATGATGAAGGAATGCCTGCTGCAGTCTGAAGCACTCAGTGCTTTATGGTGATTAGTCTTTTCATTTGAAAATGTTCTTTACAGTGACCCATATTGAAGATAAAGGGTGGGTGAAAGATGCTTCTCCTGTTTAAGTACAACATGTATTAAGAAGAGCAGGAAACATGTAACTGCCATGTCCAGACATTCTTGTGCTTTTTGACAGAGGTAATTGTCAAAGACAAAACATGTTTCTGCTTTTGGGATGGTTATAAGTGAGGAGCGTAGCAAGCAGGTTTTGCTGGACTCTGACTGTATTAAGTCACCAACAGTTCCCTGTCCCCCTGGGCCAAGTGTGCCTGGGGCTGTGATGAAGCACATCATACCATGGCTCAGGTGTAGCTGCAGACAGGCCTCTGCTCCGAGCATTACCTCCTCCCTATGTGTTCAGCTGCTGCAGACAGGAGCATTTCTGCCCAAAAGGCTATGCCCATGCTCAGGTGTGCTCCCAGGTGTATGCTGCCTCCGTACTCCACATCTCCACCCCATGGGCCCCTGGAGGGAAGAAGGAATCTGGTGCGAGGCAGCTCCCTGCTTGATGCTGTCTGTCTCCTAAGCTGAGTGTTTTTCTTGCTGTTTGATGAGGTGTAGCTGGAGCACGTCAGCTTCACCTCCTGCTGCACATCTCAGCCTCCGCACAGCATGGGAGGTGGCAGCTGCCATCTCCACTGGCTGATGGCTTGGCCCCTTCGGTCCCCCATTCCCCACGTGTGCACCTTCCCATGCCAGCCCACTGCCCCTGCGTGCTCCCCAGCTTGGTCCCTCGTGGTGTCCAGCCGCTGCTCCCAGGCCGCCTGTGCTGTGGGTGCAAGTAGCTCTGCTCTCCACTAAGGTGGGGTGAGGGCTGTAGGCTAATGACAGGTTTCTTTTCATTAGCTGGTGTAAACACAGCTCTTTGGCAGCAGCCTGTTTTTCTGAGCCCAGGAAGACCATTTTTCCTTTTATCTATAATTTAGTAAAGTGTCAAGCCACGGAAGTTTTAACGATAATAAGCAGCAGAGAAAATTTATTTATTCTCTGCAAAGGTGGGTTTCATTCCAGGGATGTGGGGTTCTTTTTTTATGCTTCCCTCACAAGAAATGTTGTCTGCTCATGCAACCTCCCTTCCAGTGTGTTCAAGCAACCTGCCCTGTGAAGCTCACCACTGCAGTTCCTGCTTGTCTCAGTGGCTTTCCAGCCCCTCTTCCACACAGGACCTGTGGGCCAAGTGAACTGGGAAAGGAGAAGCAAGGAAAACATAGTGAGGTGGGAGTATTTGTGTGCTTGGTGAGGTGTAATGGGAGAAAAGGGAGTCACAAGTTCCCCATCTTTCACTTTCTCCTGCTGTTGTGCATGTCTTGCATCTGCTTCCCAGACCAGCCTCTTTGATGGATTTGACTGCTGAGGAAAAGCAGGGAGGGGCTTTTTTGGGACTACATGTAGTGTTTACCTTCTGTCAGCCTATGAAGCTGCCAACAGTGACTGGAGATAAAACATGGATCCATGTCATATGGAAGGATCAGGGCTCCTTCCTAATGTGCAGGAAGGCAGAGAGCGGAGCTTGGGGCTGGCCAAAGATGAGCAGGGGATACGATGTGGTTGTGGGAGGGACAGGGACCAGTCTGGAGCGAGAGGGTTGCGAGAAAGGATTAGAGCAAGAAGTCATTAGGAAAGAAGGTTGAAGTGGAGCAGAAAGGGCATGGGGTGTAGAAAAGCTGAGGGGAAAATGGATCTGAAGAGGAGCAGGAGGGTTGACTGGGGTAGGGAAGAAGCATGTGGCGGGGGGGAGCTCTGCAGGAGGAAGCAGGCATAAGGGAGAAATGGGTTTGCTAGCAAATAGTTGGGAATTGTGCCTCTGAATTAACCAGAACGTTCCTCTCCCCTTCGATGTGGCTTTGGAGGCAATATTAGAATCTTCCTAATTATTTTTCTTGGACGAGTTTTGCGATCCTGATGATATTAATTATTCTTAAAGGTCAACAGCACTCACTTGAAACCCCTTCTGTTCTATCATGTAATCAGTTAATTAATTGGAAACCATTTAGCAGTGTCTGCCGAGAACTTACCCTGCCTTATGCCCTGTGTTTTGCTGTTGCTGGGAGATATATATATGTGCGTGTATATATATATATATATATATTCATATTGGTACCCCTTCCTTTCTTCAGAGGCTCTGCAGAGCTGTTGGTACTGTCCCAGCCCATTGCAGCCTCTGGTACCCCTCCCTGAGGCAGGCAAACGGGGGCTCAGGCACAGCTGTTACTTTTCTCTTTCCTACTCCCTGCAAGAGCAGTGTTTAAGATTATTCAGAGCTCATTGATTTCTGGACATCCAAGTAAGTGTGGGTTTGTTTCCCCCCCCCCGGCCCCTGCAATGTAAATTTGATGCAAGAGCCCTCTAACAGCTGAGAGCACAGCCTTAGTTCGGGAGGGAGCAGGAGGACCAGGCCCTGTCCCAGCAGCTCTGTGTTTGATGTGTTGAAGTTGTGGTTCTTGTGTGGACCTTGTCCAGCTCTCCCACTGCCTCCCCCTGTATTTGAGGTGATGTCCCAGCTGCGTTGGTACCTCCTGAGCGCCTGTCCTTGCTGCTTCAGTGTATTCGAGGGGGAGGTGGTGGTCAACGTGCAGGAGCCTGGGAGGGCACATGTTTGGGGTCTGGCGTCACCGTGTACTTGGAGATGCTGGGAAGTGCCCCTTGGGTATGGCTCTCCCCATGCCGTCTCCTTGAGCTGTGCCTCGCCACGGCACAGGGCTCTCTTCTCTTGCACAGAGTGATCAGGTGTGCTCTGGGTCCACTGGAAACCTGTGAGTAGGAGGCATTCCCCCAGTCATTCACTGTTCCTAGCCTGAAGAAACATGCAATTGGAAGCAAATAGGCAGGATAAACCTAACCCCTTGCTGGAGCTGTCAGCTGGCAACCCTTCTTCTCAATCGGCACACATCTCCCATATTATTTCTGCATGCCGAAGCCGGAGTAAAGCCCAGCATCCAGTTATATTCCAGGCCTAATGGATCTAAAATTACTACGGTTTGGGAGAGAAGAGATGGGGTGGGGGCAGAGCAGCCCTGAGGACATCTCAGCTGCAGGAGGACAGCCGTGGGGAAGGGCTCTTGCCTGTTACAGGTTGATTTTTCTTTTCCTTGAGCAGAAGACTGGCATGTTCCATGGTTGCTGCTGGACTCTGCCCTGCAGGGAAGCTGGCAGGCAAAGGGAAAGCAACTGCAGGGCTGACCCAGCTTTTAACCTTTCCTTGAGTCCTCTGAGAGCCCAGATGTCTTTGGAGAAGAACAGTGGAAACTGCACACAACAAGGGAGAGATGAGTGTAGTCCAGAGGGCCAAATCCCTGCATCTGATCCGCCTTGAAGCACAGGGGACAGTATTACCCACGGCTGGTGATGGCTTCCCATCTGTACTGTGAGCTGTGAGCCACGATAAACTCTGAGAGGTGATTTGTCTCCAAACAAAGCTTCATGCAGCTGGGAGATGCCTCAGAAAAGATGACTTGGAGGGTGTGGAAGCATCACGGGGTTGGATATGGCCTTTAAAATGACCTTTCAAGCATTTTGGGAAGGGCTGGGATGAAGGCAGCAGCAAGAGACTGCTTGTTGCGTTGGCAAAGACAGTGGGAGGAGAGGCGCGGGGCAGATGTGCTGCTGGCGCCGGCTGTGAAAGCCCTGTGGCGGAGGTGTGGTGCCTTATGCCTTCCCAATTGCTCTGCAACTTCTGTTTTGTAATGCTATTGTCTAAAGAACAATGCAGGAGACCAGCCACTTCCACCTCCTTCAGCCCTCTTTCAGTGACAGTTGGGATTTTACAAATCAAGGTTGTGCAACTGGGAAATACAGAGGGGTTGGTAGTTCCTCCTTCGGCATTGCACCTCCAGGGCCAGTGGGTGTGCACATGGAGCGGCAGGGTCTCTTCTTGTGTGTCACCGATGATGGTCTCTTGCTCTCTTCCAATGCAGGACACTTTGAGTTCAGGAAACTATTGCAAATTCTGGCTCTAGCCCTAGAACAAGAAGTTTTTTTGGGGGAATGAGATGATAATGTGATGGGAAGTGCTGTGTGACAGATGCCTTACAAGGCACAGGACAGTACCTGTGGATGTGAGAAAAGAATTAGTTACTCTTTCCAAACTCACGAAAGAAGATTGAACCTTGGAGGCTTTTTTACTCTGCTGTGTTTGGGGTTAGTAAAGACCACGGCATTGCTAAGGGGTTGCTTGAGGAGCAGAACTGGACTGTAGGCAATGCCAGACCATGGCTGGTGGATCTCTGTGAACTGTCTTACTCCTCCATAGCACCAATACACACGTCCTGGTGCTGAGCCTGGGACAAGGAGCACAAATGGGAGAACTGCTGGCAGCTGTGACATCTCAGGATGACCATTTTAACACTGTGTCCCGTTCTGCTAACTCTGCTTTCTGGGTGTGTGAGGCTTGCAGGCACTTGGCATTGCCTGGTGCTTTTGCAGGCTCTATCTCAAGAACATCCTGCTGGGGCTTTGTGCTGAGCTATTGGAGATTTCAATTAAGTCTAATATTTGCAGAGCCTGATTTGTGGGGAGGCCTGTGCTGCCACAGCTTCTGGGACTTGCTGGGGTAATTTTAGCACGTTCATTAAGGGAGGACAGTACATTTTTCCCTTAATGAGCAAAGCTGCTTACTAAACAGGAAAAGGAGGGAGGGGGAAAGGGAGGATAGGGCGGACGATGGGGAGTGTAACATTGCTTTTAGAGGTCACTGGAGTTATCTGGCTGGGATGAGCAAGCCCCAGAGTGACTTTCCAGCATTTCTCTGGTTCAAACCCAAAGCTTTAGCAGCTTGCTTGCTGCAGAGATGAAACCTGGATGGAGCTACCCCTGCACCTACAGCAGCATTTGAGGCTGCTGACATTTTCCTCTCCTGTGGCCACCAGCACTTGGCCAAGGCTGCAGCGAGCTGTGAGATGATGGGAAGCACCTGTTGTGCCCAGAGCACAGATATCAAGGGAGTCCCACGTGGTGCCACTGGCATACACAGCACTGGGGACCGCAGCTGAGGATGTGCATCTCGCCTCTCATTTCTGCCAGGCAGTTGTTCATGCTCCCTCAGCCCCAGCTGCTCTGTGCAGTTAATCTCCCCCCTGATCAGGATTTTCGGAGTGGCACCATGTTATTAAAATGTGTGAAAAACTTCTCTCATGCAGAAGTAAATGTGTCAGGTTGGAAATAAGGGTGAGTGGAGGATGGAGATGCGTGGAGGAGGGACAGGCAAGGAGGGTCCCTCCCCAGCAGCTGCGTTTCTGCCTTTGCGTTGGGCTGAACTGCATCATATAGCTTACAGTTTAATTACAGGGGCTCCTGCCTGTTGGTGTCATTAATGAGGCATCGGGCTTAATTTAGCTGAGTAAAAATGTCTTTAATAGTGGGAACACTTTTGGCTGCTGGGTAATTGAGGGAAGAGAAAACATGCCGTCTCCTCTTGCACTAAAGTCCACTTGTTCTGGGCTGCAGGGATCCAGCTCCCTCTCTTGTCCCATGTCTCTACCCACCTCTTTTCAAGTGCAGGAGGAGGATGGATGGAGGGAGAGAGCAAGAACTAGGACTTTGCTGTCACTCAGTGATAATATCCCACCTTTAGGGTGTGCGTGGGCTTGCTGGTGGAGAAGGCTGGTGGGGATATGGTGTGACAAGCCACCTGCAAAGCAGGAGGATTAGGAGCACGGCTGCTGTGGCAGGAGGAGAGCTGCGTGGTGTTGAGCCTGAGTCACGAGTGGGTTGGGTGTCTGCTGCCCTGGACTGGGTCCAGGCGAGCTTCACGCAACCCCTTCTGCCTATGTGACTCCTTTGAAACCTGCTCTGGAGGCAAAAAGGAGCCCGGCAGCTATTTCTAAAGACTGTCTCCATGGAAAATAGTGTCTTGTGAGTGAAGGAGAAAAAGTCCCATGGCAAAAAAGCAGCCTGAGTGCGCTCCAGGGTCACTGATGGTGGGTCTGGAGACAGGCTCCTGTTTGCCGCTGAGAAATATGCAGGGAAGGTGTTTTGCTTTCCTCCCCCTGTGTTTCCTCAATGCATGATGTACTGTATTTTATTACAGGTGGACCTGCTATAAAAGTTGTCTGGCATGCTCTGCTGCAGGACTGCTTCCACTTTCCTATAACTCTGCCAAATTTTAATTGCTCAGGCTGAAGTTTTCTGTGTTGGGTGTCTGCTCCTGGCTGAATTCTATTTTTTTTTTTTGATTATTTCTTTCTAGTTCAAATAAAAACCTGCTCAGATAATTGAGGCAGTGGATGGGAAGTGGGGGGAATAGGCTGTTTTGCTCAAGCTAGAAAATATTGGTGATGTTTCTGGTACAGAGCACCTGCACCCTCTTCTTGTGGAGTGGAAGAAACTTTTTCAAAGAGCAGATTTTGTTTGGAAGACTTGATTTTGCTCTGGGATGTTTCCTTGCATAGGCAGAATGGCTCTTGATCCAGTTGCAGGGGAGAAGTTTTGCAAAGGATGTCTGGGAGCTTATAGGGGAGATGAGCAGCAGCATTTGTTGGGACACCGGGGTGGGATGGGAAGATGTAAAGGCAGAGAAGATAATAGGAAATTTGAGCATGGATAAGGAAATTGGGGATGTGAAGTATTTGGGAGTGGCTGCAGAATAATGAGTAGTGTGATTCAGCCTGCTGGGGAGAAGTGGCTGGATAGGGGGAAAGGCAAATGGATTGGGAAGCAGAACCCTGGCACTGCCTGGCCATGGGTACAGGAGGGTGGGGGTTCAGGTCACTGCAAACGAAGAGGATCTGGAGGTGAAAACAGACTTTCAGCCTTGGAACAGTGGTGGGAAGGCAGAATGGGTAGCTGGAGCTGGGAGAAGACTAGTCCTGGCTGGGAGAGTCTTGATTTTCCTCAGTCCTCCCCATTCAGGCTCTGCAACATACTGGCAAACTCAGTGCACGCAGTCAAGGTTTGAGCATGGGGGGAACCTTGCGAGTGCCAAACAGGAGTTACAAGGTGCTGGAGCTCAGAGCTTCACCCCTGGAGCTGTAATTTAATCTCCTCAGTGCGCATACTGCCTCTAATTACACAGTCACATGCTATCTTCCCTGGGATACCTGCCCCATCCAGTGTGCGGGATAGGCCTATTCTAGGGAGAAATCAGTGCTGTGCAGTGAGGTTTTTTCCATAGGAGCTCTGTGTCTCTTGCGGCAGAAGTTGGCATGTGTATCCTTTGCACATGGAAACCCAATCCTGGCACCACTGACCTTTAGAGCATCTGGTTTTGTGACCGAAATGATCACAATGGTATTTTTAATGTGTGTTTATGTGTGCAGCCCCTTTCCCTGATCTCAGACAGAACAGAACTTTGCAAGGTTCCATTGCAAGGACCTTTCTGACATTTTAACGGGTCCGAGGTGTCTGTTTCCAATGACAAACGTGTTCTTCTCTGTGTGTGTCCTGGTTGATCTGAAACGGAGCCGTTGATGCATGTCCCCTGGCTATCTGTGCGCAAGTTGATGGTCAGGTTGGATCGGACACCGGCTTTGCCCTTTGAGAGTAGAGCCTCCTGCCACGTGTGTGAGTGAAAACCCATCTCCTCTTTGCCTAATGCTTGCTGTGGTTTCTTGTTCTGGGGGAGGGAGGATGGTAGGAGTCAGTTTCCAGGGACTGCAGGAGATGAGAAGCGGAGCACATCTGCCTGGCAAAGCTCCTTGCATTAGTGAGGATGTTTCCTCTCTCCATCTCTCTGTGTCCTAAATTGTAATAACACGATCATGCTATTTTTGATTCCCTTATTTGCGTGGAAAGCCTGTTGTTTTTTCTCTTCTCTTTCAGAATCCAATTTTCTCTTGACATTTCTGCCTAATGTAGCAAAACATGACCTTTGAGAAAGGACATTCCAGCAAGATTCACTCCCTCCTCTGCATCTCTGCCTCTCTCCCACATCTTGCTGTCTCTCATGCGTCTCCCTTTACGCTTCCTTCTTCTCCCTGGATTGGGGGAGGGAGTTTAGTGTCTCGCTTTTCAGTAGCAGCGAGCTGCTCCTTCCCCTCCTACTTTTCATCTGTCTTTGCAAAGTTTCCAGGTGCTCAATGCTCCGGGGTGGATAAAAGGGGGAGTTTTGCAGTACTTTTCTCCCCTCTGCTTAGCTTCACCTACTATTTTTGCCGCCTCTCTAAACTTTATCAGAGGCTGGAAGCAGTTTGTCTACAGCCGTAGGAATGGTGGGATCTTAGTCATGTGAAATGAGGTACCTGTGGTTTGCCGTGGCTTCCACAGCAGGATAGTCTGATGTGAAGCAGAGCCAGAATTTAATGATGCAGCGCTGTGTTATCGTGGTGTTTGGGCTTATTTTTCTGCCAGGCTTGTGGAGAGCCTTTGGGGTAATGGTTTGCTGCATGAGCTGCAGCGCCCTCCCCACTCCGAACTGCAGGGTGTGGGGCTTTGCAGCATCGCTTGGTGGCAGGTAGGACAGGACCAGAGTTTGCCCTTCCCTTGTCAGTCCCTGGGCTGTAGCCCCTCTGCATTTGCCCAACACGTGTCTGCCCTTGCTGCAACCGAGTCTAAGCTAAGAAATGAATCTCTCATCCCAAATCCTCATGCAACAGATCTGCACAAGCAGGAGCCATTCCAGGATGTGCTTTTTTGGTTTTAGCATGTTTCTGCAAATCAAACAGGGACTGTGGGCTGAGCCTGGCCTGGATGGGCCGCTCGTTGTCACCTCTGTGCCACCTTGATCCCTACCTCCTCTCTGGCCAGACAGGGGTTTAATGAACCTCCAGGCGGTTCATGCCTGTGGCCCTTCAGCACCCTTTCCAGCCAGCAGGGCTGAGGCAGGAGGGAGCCCGCAGCCTCCCACCGAGCTGCCCTGCCTGCCTGCAGCCTGCCCGGGTGGCTCGCAATGGGGAGGGAGCTGGTGGGGACAGGGCTGGATTCAGCAAAGGATGTGAGGCAGCACCTCCCGTGGTTTCTGGAGGCCAGTATAGAGATGGGAGGATTTGGGTTTCTGCCAGAGCTCGTGACCACCCATCCCTCTGCTCACCTCATGGGCTGGTCCCTTGGTTGGTGGCTCTCAGGCTGACTGGGTATCCCTGGGAAGGCTGCCCACTACAGAAAGCATTTCATTACCATCTTCTCATGCTGTCAGAAACCTGGGGGGTTTCTCTTTCTGCTTAGTTTGCCCCAAACGCATTTCTTCCTCTTCTCTTTAGCACTTTGGTTGCTTTTACACTCTTACCCTCTTGGCTTTCAGCTGAAGATGCAATGTCTGCTGGGTTGCAAAGCTCTCCCAGGTAGATGAGATTTATGTTTTTGCAAGATTGGGCAGATGGAAAGAGGAATGGGGAGCTGTTGGCTGCTGTAGCTGTGGTACCCCTGGGTGCAAACAACACACAGCCGTACCAGGACACTTCGAGTGCACAGCTACTGCAGATCATATGATAACAACTTGGGTAATCATCGTGCTGTCATTTTAACCCGGCTGTTGCTATTTTTAACACAACATTTGTACTTAATTTTTTTTGTTCAAGGTATGAAATTAGACTTGTTCTTTCTGTTTATGGTTGGTCGAGCTCCAGATTCATGGGCAAGAATCGGACACATCTTGCTCTGTTTGAAGTTTTTTCTTAACCTGGCAGCAGGATAGAAACCGTTTTCTCCCATGGAAATAAAAAAAAAAAGTAAAATGAGAAACTTTTATTTGGGTTCATTCTCATTAAAATCTCTCATTATGAAATCTAAACTTGGGTCCTAAACTACTTGAGCCTCCCCGTAGAGGAGGACGATGAGCTCTGCGGAGGCAGTAGGGTCATGTGCAGGAAGAATTATTTACTGTGACGACTGTTTTTTTTTGTTTTTTTTTTTCTTCTTGTTAATTTTCAGAGACCTCTCTGGGAACCGGCTCACCACTCTGTCATGGCAACTCTTCCAGACCCTGCGACTCTTTGAACTGTAAGTCCCACCCTGGAGGTATCTCCTGGGAGAAGAGGGGAGGCTGAGTGGAAGAACGATTTCCAAATAGAGCTATTCTGAAGCCTGTGAATAATTACCTAAAACTCCAGTGGGCAGCACCATCCTTGGGAGGGTTTCCTGGGTATGGGAGCAACAGAGCAGAACTGCTTCTCTTTTAACTTTGCAGCACTTGGCTAATTAACATCGGGATGATGAACAAGTCATGCTTGGGGTAGTAAATGGTTGACTAGCTCTGGGAACATGTTAGAAATACTTACTAGGCCAGATTCTCAAATCTTCTCAAATGCTTTATCCTCGTCTGTCGCAGGGTAGGGCTAACTGTTTTTTCTTAGCTCATGGACGTGCCTTATAAGACACCCCTGCTTTTTAGGCGAATGACTCCCTTGCTCTCTAGCAATCGAAGCACCTCCCAGCTCCGATGTGGGAGATGAGATAGTGTCTCTCCTGGGGCACCAGTGGCCTTCAGCCTGCTGAATTATTGATAGAGCATTCAGCGCTGTGCTTGAAGAATAAGTGGACATGAAATCAATGGAGCGTTGCCCTGATGACCTGTTTTGTTGAATTTTAGAAATAGTTGTTTGGTGGGAATAAAAAAATATATATATGTAGGATTTGTCCCAGAGGATCCTGGGAAGCTCCATTCATCCTCACTGATGATCAATAGAGCTGTAAGCTAGAAGTGACTTATGAAAGAATAAAGACAGTCTTTCAAGTGGGAGTAAGTGTGTTATCACTGGTGTTACTGCAGTGTATTTTATTTCTGTCAAATTGTTAAATGAAAAATACTAATAGTGATATTAGAAAATAGAGAAACGCCCTTCTGATGGGGAATCTGGCTTGCAGAGTTAAAATGCTGAATTTGGAATTTGCTTGCTGATTACAGCTCTAAATATTTCTCAAGCCTGGCTCAGGTTTCAAGTTTAATAGCATGAGTCATTTGTATTCTTAGACCTTTACTTATTGTCACTGCACCGTCTGGCAAAACTCAGATTGATGTTTGTTACCCAAGAGAGACCCAAGAGTGGAGGAGCAAATGGGACTGCAGTCCTGAGCTAGAGGTACTGGCAGGGCCTGGGGTAACGGTGAGCTTGCAGATTAATGGGGATACTTCCAATGGGACTTGCTTTTATGTGGCTTTGTTTCATCTGGTCATATTTTGTTTCTTCAGGCATGTCCCAGGTCTGCCAGCCCAAGTCAGGCTCAAAAGACCAATACCAGCCACAAAGGGAACTGAGATGCTGCTGTTTGGGCAGCAAAGTGTATTTATACCCACCTGATGAAGAATACATCCATGTTGTCCTGCTACAGTGATCCTTACAGGGAAGCTGATGTGCTTGGGGTAGCTTTGGTCGGTGTCAGCAAAGTCATTTGGGGCCAGTGCTCTGCAGCCTGGCAACCAGGAAGGATCTGAGTTACTTGGCTCCAGTTGGAGCTGTGCTCAGAGCAGTTTTCTTGGAGATAACAAGCCCCAGTTGATGAAAGAAGTAATGCAGATAGAAATGGAGATCATGGGGCTGGTTGGTAGGGAGAGGTGATGGGGTGTGTACACAGCACTGATGTGATACGTGATGTCCACAGTGTCCCATGGGGAGACTTGGCACTGCATGGGGCTGGAGCCTCCTCTGGACCTCTCCTCCTGCCTCTGTGCTGTGAAAGGGATCTTGGCAAACAATGCCCTGGCATGCCCTGCCACGAGCTCCAGTGATCAACTTAGACCTACAAATGCACATGCCTGCATGCTGTTGGCTGGGCTGGAGTAAGAGCCTGGACAAGTCTGTTTTTTCTGAAGAATTGCTTTGTTACTGGTGCTTCCTGACAAATTTTTCCTTGTCACTAAGGACTCTCCATCCATGTGAGCACAGGTAGGATGGTCAGTACCAGAACAACACGATGATTTTGTTCCCTAAAATGTGACAGGAGAGGCATATTTTAGCTGATACCCAGTGGGACATTGGTGTTAATGGGGCAAGAGGATGTGTCCTCCCTGGGGCCATGAAACTGGCCTACTGAGTTTTGGATTTGTTTGAGAGAAGACAGCATGGAAGTGTAGCCTGAACCACTGTGGGCTCTGAATAATAATTCACATAAAGATGTTAGGAATTAAGGTAAAGAATTATGTTATCTACTGTGAGGTAGTCATGGCCCTGTGTGCTAGAAGGATGGTACCTGTTGATGAGGAAAAGCAAATCCCCAAGATGGGGAGAAATTAGTAATGGATGCACAAAAGTGGGAAATGTATTTTTTTTTTTTTTTTTTTTTTTAGAAATGCAGAGGATGGGTGAGTAGAAGACAGATTTTTGGCACGCTGAACTCCAAAGAGGCTTCCAGAATCTGGGAGGGAGACAGAATACATGGCCCACATAAAGTGAGTGTGAAGCACTGGTGAAAGCTAGAAAGGGAGCTGCAGACTGATATCAGCCAAGGACTTGAAGTTGAGCCAAATCTCTCTGGAAAGGAAGAAGGTGGTGGGCAGCAGAAACTGATGCAGAGGCAGCAAGCCTGAGGAAGGCAGGCTGAGCAGCAGTGCTTGTGCACAGCCACGGAGAGGTCAGAAGTCCCCAGGGACAGATAGATGCTGGCAAGAGTCTGCTCTTCTCGAGAGGGTTAGGTCTACAGGGAAGGTTGGTGGGACAAACAGGCATAGGTCTGCAGTGGTTCACCAGAGGTACCCTATTGAGTACTAGTGCCCCAGGGCTACCAGGCAATCATGGATCTGGAGGGAGGATAGTCACTGAAGGTAAAACTGTGATGTGCAGCGAGGCAGCTCGGAGCAGCGGAGCATGTGGGAAGGGAAGCGATGGGATGATCATCTCTGGGAGAGTGTTGGGAGGAGAGGATCTACAACTGATGTGACATGGAGATTGCCAGGGAACACGAGACCTGACAAAGCCACTCACAGTGAACATGGAGGAGGAAAGAGCAGAAGACTAATGTGAACATCATGCCATGCTATGAGAACAGGCAGGTGGATGGGAACTTGGGGCTTGAAACAGCTGCTTGGCTGCATTCAAGGCATATCAAGCTTGGGAAGATGGTATTGCTTTAAAGCAGAATTTCTTTTCTTGTCAAACAGAGTTGAGCTTTTCTCCTTCTGACTCGCTGAAGAAAGGATGGCAAAAATGAGGCACATTTCCAAAGAATACTATCTCTTTCTCCTGCTGGCCAGAAGCAAGGCTTGGAATGGCTTCCCGTAACTCCAGCCCTAATTCCCAGAGCACAGGCTGACCTTGACCGGCAGGGCTTGAGCTAATGTGTGCACAGCTCTCCTAAGTCTGAAGCAGAGTGTACCCAGGGAAGCATCTGACACATGCAACAGCTCATAAACATTGGACTTAGAGCCTTTCTTATCCAGAAGTCACAGCTGGTTTCCTCTGTCATGTCCTTGGCTTCCTTTGTCATGTCCTCAGAGAGCTTAGGGCTGACATTTCAAGAAATTCCTTCTCAGAAAGACCTAAGACTCTGGATCCAATTACATCTTTGGTTGTATAAAACCTTGTAGTCCTGAACATCTTGCCATTCTGCCCAGCCCATCAGCATTTCTAATACCAGCAGTCCCTGCCAACTTGTCCAGCAGTAGATTTCTGCAATGCTACAGCAGGAGGCTTTGGTCGGGATGGGGCACAGCAGCATCTCTGTTAATGTTATGAGTCCAACTTAACAGTGTCTGTGCCTCTAGCTTAAAAACTTGTTGCCACCAACAGTCACACTAATAGAGTTGTAGGTAGACAATGGGTGCTTGCCCACTCTCTACATTAGCTAATGCGGCCATCACATGCCATGCATTGCTCCCTGCCCAAGTTCTTCCCTTTCTATCCCATCCCTTTCTGGCAGGGGTTCGGAAACAACAATTCTGGCTGGACTGCCAAGAGAAGCCCTAGTTCTGGGAAATAAATAGAAATGAAAAACAAACATAGGTTTTGTTCTATCTCTGCTGGGTGCTCTTTGGTTCTCAGGCTTAGGGAAGTGGTCTGAGTCCTGAGGTAGGAGGATGTTTTAATTGCAAGTGTATGAAACCTCAGCAGCAGTTTTATGTGAATCAAAACAGACAGGATAAGTGTGGCAAGGATCTCCTCTGTCCTCTGAGAGGCTTTGGCTGCAGACAGCTTTGTTTTAGCTGATGAGTGGGGAGGCATGGGACAGGGTGTGTGTGTCTCATCTAGCTGCCCAGCCTGAAAAAAACCTGCTCTGTGTGTATGTGAAGTCCTGGCTGTCCCAGTACATACTTGGATGCTGATGGTATCCCTCTCCTGCCCTGGTCCACCCTGGTGTAGGCTGTGCAGGCAGTTTTGGGAGGTGAGGAGTACAGCATTCTGCAGGGAGCACAGCTGGGTTCAGCCAGGTACTTGCAGCATTGCTGTCTCTGAAGAGTTGACTAGGTGCCTGGATGGCTCTGGGGTTTCAGCTCTGTCATCGTCCCCTTGAATGACAGGGCAGGGCGTGACTGTCCCACTTTTCCTCTGTCCCAAACACAAGTGCCCACTGTGTGGAGGGGCTGTTCCTGGAGCATTCCCTGCTACGAGCCTGTGCTTTGCTGGAGGGCTGGTGGATGGCTCTGGCTCATG
This sequence comes from Scopus umbretta, assembly GCA_013400535.1. Lineage (NCBI taxonomy): Eukaryota > Metazoa > Chordata > Aves > Pelecaniformes > Scopidae > Scopus > Scopus umbretta. The sequence continues at coordinate 45,875 of VZTL01035784.1, read as the reverse complement.
TATGGGTTCAATCCCTTTTCAGGCCAACTCCTCCATGCAGAAAGCAGCTCTGCTTCTGCAGAGAGACCCCATCTTGCTTATGGCTGTGATACTTGCTATTTCTCACAGGCGTTTTCAGTTTTAACGAGGCCTTCAAAAGGTGTGGGAGTATGCACATCTCCTGAGCGCCTGTATCCAAGCGATGCTTTGGCAACATTTCCTGGCTAAGGCTGTGTGCAAAAAATGCCCTTTGTGTTTACTTGCCCTTTCTGGGAATAAGCTGTGCTGGATATATCTCGTGAGGAGGAGCCCCTTGCCTTAATTCTCACCGTGGTACTGTTGCACCCATTAAGCACACGACAGCAATGAAGACCTCTTGGCTGCCCTGCCGTGCTTTTCAGCACCAGTTTTTATCCTTCCTGCTGGATGGGACATATCTCTGCAGTGCATGGCAATACCTTCTGGGCCGACTGGGTTTTGGCCAAAGGGCACCTTGTGTTCCCTAAGGTGCTTCTCCTCTTTGAAGAGAAGGGAAGCAGAGGGCCATAAGTAGTGGGGACATGTTACAGAAGTAAGGAGGAAGGGTTGGAAGGAGCTGCAACTCCTAATGATACCTGCAAGCCTTGAGACGGAGGTACTGATGGGGTCTGAGGAGAGAATTGGAGGTTCGGATTTTTGGGCAGGTGCAGAACTGTGTGAGCATGGAAATCCCTGCGCACCTGTCTGGAGAGCTGGCTGGCATGGCGGGGCAGGCACCAAGCAAGGAGGAAGGGCATTCCCCATGTGTCAAGAGTGCTTTTGCAGTGTTAGGGAAAATGGGTGCACGCATCTGTGCCCCTTCTACCCACTGTGCCTTGCCAGCTGCTGGTGGCACTTAGTACATCCAGCCAGCGATGGGAGTTAATTTGTGCAAAAGCCCCTGTGGGGGTCTTGATTAGAGCAAGTTCCATCACTGATGCTGGGGCAGGTCATGGGTGAGTTCTGCCCCGAAGCCCGCTGCTCCTGCATTATTCATGGGCCTTCATGAATTAGCAATGGGCCGGGAAGGTGGCCCTCTATTACTTACAGAGCTGCCCTTAAGTGCTAGGACAGCAGCTCTCCCCGGCAGCCTTGTTTCGTGAGGGTATTTGCAACAGAGCAGAATTTCTCCCCTGTTGTCTCTGAGCTCCCCCAGCTTCCCCCCAGGTCTCAGGGTACAACTTCAGTTACCAGAGCTGCCTTTAGCCAAGCCCATGGCTCTTATCCATGTGCCATTCCATGTCCTGCTGGTAGCAGTGACCTTGGGAGAACCCCGAGGAGAATGTGGATTCATGGCCATGTTAAAGAGGATGCAAAGCCTGTGCAAGGCACTGGCAGTATCTGTTGTAGTGTGCAGGGAATGCCCTATCCTATCATTCAAATCCCACCAGATCACTGTGCTAATCTGCTCTGGTCTGTTGTATTTTGGCCTTTGAGTTGCTTGTCTGAGCCTTGTACCTGTCTTGCAAAGGTTTAGGTGCTTTTGATGGGAAAGGAACGAACTAACGAAAAGCCACAGAATGAAATTTAACTTGGTGTTTGTTCTAAAAAAAAACCAAAAACCAAAAAACAAAAAAAACCCAAGGGTCAGATGACATCTTTTTCTATGAGAAGATTCAAAGTGGCATCGTTAGGGTTCAGGTTTAACACCCTTGGGTGCTACCAGAAGATCCCTTCTCCTTTTGCAGTACTGCATGGATGAATCAGCAGCTGCACGTTTGGAAGGTTGTTTCCAAAACCTGTTTGTTGGTGGAATTAATTTTGTAAAAGCAAGCATTAATTTTGCAGTAACACATGGAGCAGACCAGAAAAACAGCTTCTTCCTGTATGACAGGGGGATCTAGATGTTGTGTGAATCAATGGTCTGACCTTTGGAGATGTCCTTCTGCTTTGGGGTGACTGAGTTTACCTTTTGCACTGCTGGCTCCTCTGCTCCCTACTTTCTCTTGCTTCAGTTATGTGGGGAGATATTTTGTTTGTTCAGGCTGTTTTGCTCAAGTTATCGTCGCAACCCACATTGGCAACTCAGTCTGTCCTGGCTGAGCACTGGGCTCTCCTCCCTGCTGGGGCCTGCCCTCCTTGCATCTCCACAGAGAGCTGTAGGGCTTTAAAAATGTAAATGAAAATGGTTAATAGGTTGGAAAATCAATTATAATAAACATTCCTGGTATATAAACTATGTGTAAGTGTGTTTTAAATGAAGTACTTTAAAGGCAGTGTTTTTTTTCCATTTCTTCTGGCCAGGTCAGCAGGGTCTCAGTGCAGTGCTGTTTGATTTGATTAAAATGCATGATACCCTGTGCATTAGCTCGTGCCCTGGGTCACCAGGAAGCTGTGTTTGTACAAGGTACTCTGGAGAAGAGCTGCCAGTTTCCCTGTGTGCTTGTGGAGGCTGGAGATGTGCTTTGCCCAGCAGGCTCTTGGACCCTGACTGAAGTGGGATTTGAAGATATGAATCAATACTTCAGTGTACTGGGGAGCTGCCTGCTCCTTTGCTGAGGGATGAATGTTTTGGCTGTCTGGATGGCTGTGCAGATCTTGCAGCGACAGACGTTGTGTGTATCCATGTGCTGTCCTGGGAGATATAAAACCTTGTGTGTGTGCATGAAGGAGACTGTGTGAATGCATGGATATGTAACCTTGGTCTCTTTGGAGTTGCGAGAGATGTGAACAACTTGTGCCAGAAGACCCCAGGCAAATAACGTGGAGGAGATTCTCCCTTAGCTCCAAAGGGCCCCTTGCACCCACATGGTGGCCGTCTTCTTCAGAGAGCCTGGAGCCAGTCAATGGCCCTGCTCATCCTTCCCCACCCCACTCTTCTTTCTCATGCTCTCTCTGCCCGCAGGAGACTAGAGAGGAACCTTTTTAACTGCAGCTGCGACATCCGCTGGATCCAGCTCTGGCAGGAGAAGGGAGAGGCGAACCTGCAGTACCAGGAGCTCTACTGCATGAACATGGATGCTGCCATCATCCCTTTGCAGGAGATGAACATCACCCAGTGTGGTAAGGCACAGTCTGCGCTGGGTTCCCAGGGCTGGGTGCAGGGGAGGGCAGGAGGGTGCTAAGAGGGAGCCCTGTCCTATCTGGCACCTCTGGTTCAACCATTCGCTTGGGAACCTCGTGTAGCAGAATCCCACCATGTGGTCAAGAACAAGGAAATTGACGGTGATTGGGGTAGTTTGTGGATTAAAAATAGAGTATCTGTGTAAGCGTGGGGCTGGTGTTGCTGTATGAGTGAAGGTATCGGGAAATTTGGGACATTTTCTTCACCGTAATGCCATTGCTTGACAAAGTGTGTGCGACGAGTCTACGTGATGTCTTGAAAAAGGATATGTTTCATGTTGCTCTTCCTCTGTCTAACAAATCCTAGAAACAGCATATTGTTAAAAGACGCTGCTACCTTCTCGTCGTAATTACCCTTAGGAAATACATGTCTGTATTTGTTTGCTTTTGTGTTATTTTTTCAATTGAAAGCCTATGTCTGTAGGGAAGAGGCAGGAGTGACTTTATATCTCTTTCTGTTTCCTGCTGATGTTTAAAACTGTCCAGTGGCCTCAGGAGCAACATGAGGCGTGTTCAATAGTTAACCCTTTTTCTTTCACCTTGTTCACACATCAGCTGCCTCTTTGGTGTCCGTTCTTGCTCTGCTATTGCCATTACTGGAAAGCATCCCTTGCAGAGTAAGGGGAAGGAGGTGTATCTTCAACAGAACAATTAAACTGTCTATATGCAAGCAGCTGTCAAACTCATGGGCTGAAAAAAGGAGGAAAACCAGAGGTTTTCTTTTTGTGATGATCATTCCCTGTTCTAGGAATTTGGGTTTGTTTCCTATAGCAGTAGTAGACAAACAGCATGCACAATTGGATTTGTATGAATTTTTTTTTTTTCAAGTTCATGTTGTCCCTTTATTAAACTCTGGAAATTGGCCAAAGTGTGCCTGCATGTGGATAAATGAAAAAGATTTGAGAGACTGCTGTAATTTCCTCCCCACATGGGAAGAATAATCTGTAAGGATTAGAGGAAAAAAAAAAAATCCTTAGCGATTAGGGACAGGAGGAGAAGGTGACTCCATCAATGGTCGTATTAGACTTGAGGTGATAGCAGGGTGCTGATTTGGGAACACAAATGTGCTGCTGTGTAGGGTGAGTACCTCCTCTGACCTCACAGTGTCCTGGAAGCAAAAGGAGCCACACTGATCTGCTTTTCTCCAGAGGAGAGTCTTTTCTGCTCAAGCATTGAGATGACTCAAGGGATGTTGTAGCAACACCCTGTTTGTCTTTGCCCTTTGTTGCTGAGGGCTGGCATGGCTTAGTGTGCTCATGTTTGATATCAGCTCAACCTGGAGAGACCATAAGTGTCCCTCCCATCTCCCTCTCCACTGATTCCTGCCACCTACGCAATTTGCCAGGCCTTGACTGCTGCCTCCTTTCTTCTGGCATCCCTCCAAATCAGTGCAATGTTACTTCCCTCCTGGTGTCACTCCCTGATGGCAATGAAAGGATGTGTATCCCTATCTGTGTCTTTGGGTTGGNGCGATCAGGTCTCCCCTCAGCCTCCTCTTCTCCAGACTAAACAACCCCAGTTCCCTCAGCCGCTGCTCATAAGGCTTGTTCTCCAGGCCCTTCACCAGCTTCGTTGCCCTTCTCTGGACACGAAATGCTGCTGCCCTACGATGGCAGGGGACCACTGGTCAGTTCCCCCTGCCCTGCCTACCCAGTTTGCCTCTACAATGAGCACAGAAAGCCTTCCCCATGCAAGAAGGCTGTTTGTCCTCCTTCATGCAACCAGCACTGTCTTGCTTTGTGTTGCAAAGATATTTGGTGCCTGTGGCAGCAAGTAAGGAAGCGGTGTAAATCAGAGCCACCATAAATCAGTGAACATGTCTGCTGCCACCAAGGAAGAACAAGGGCACCTTTTATTAGGAAAGCTGCAGTTAATATGAGGACACATCCTTGGTCATCTTCTCTTGATTGTTATAAATTAGAGGGACACTCTCCTCGCCTGGAGTACTAGGCGCTCTGTGCCTTGTCCCTCGAGGTGGGAACACTTTGGATCCTCTCCTAGTGCACACAGCTTTTCCATCCCAGATGACTGCCCTTGAGAGCAGCTTCTGTGGGAGTAGAAAAGATGAGGAAGCAGGGGTTGTGTGAAGGGAAGGGCAGCCAGCACTGGACACAAATTTGGATGCGAGTGTGACGGGAGGGTCTGTTCAGCTGGCAGAACTCCAGTGTCCATGCTTTCCTTCGTCTCCATGCCTCATCCTTCTCTCGGTAGGGCAAGGCCATGCTGCTGCCTCCTGCTACTTATCTCAGCGTGCTGGAGGCTGATTTTGGGAAACAGCTTGGCAGGATCTGGGTTCACATGTGTGTACCCTGCAGCTGGCTGTAGCAAATGCTGCTCCACACCTGAGTGCCTTGGTGTCTGGCTCTCCTAGACCTCCCCGAGATCAGTGTGAGCCATGTGAACCTGACGGTGCGGGAAGGGGAGAATGCCGTCATCACCTGCAATGGCTCAGGCTCGCCGCTGCCCGACGTCGACTGGACGGTGGCTGATCTCCACTCCATCAACACGCACCAGGTAGGGGCCATGGGACCTCACTGCTGCCTGCACCTGATGGGGCAAGGGCAAGGGCAAGGCAGCTGCCAAGGGTTCCCCAGGTCTGTGCATGTAGGGCAGAGGGTCAGGTAGATGGTGGAGACTGCTATGAGAAATTTGAAAGGGCTGTATCTAAAGGAAAATCGAGGCCATACTGTATCCACATGAGAACCTGGGAACAACCTGAAGGCAACAAAACCTTCCTTCTGTATGGCTGGAAGGTAAAGATGAGATAGCTTCATATCTCAGTGGTCCCTAATTGAATTAACTCATGTCTCCTCTAAAGAAACTACCTGTTTACAGAGGTGTCTGCAACAGCTGTAGCTGAAATAGGCAGCTAAGCAAGCTTTTCTAGAGGCAAGCCATATTAATCAGTGCTATAATGCTGCAGCTGTCCTCCTCCCAGTAGATATTCTTACAGGAAGCACTTCCCCTCACCCAAACCCTAGTTGTCCTTGGATTTTGGAGACCTTCTCACATCTTATGTGGAAGCTGGGATCCTCAGCTTCTGGGGGCAGGATTGGGGAGGAAGGAAGCCAACAGACATTGATTTCTGTCTGTATTTTTCTGGGATTTTTAGACCAACCTCAACTGGACCAATGTTCATGCCATCAATTTGACCTTGGTGAATGTCACCAGCGAGGACAATGGGTTCCTGCTTACCTGCATTGCCGAGAACGTGGTGGGGATGAGCAATGCCAGTGTGCTGCTCACCGTCTACTGTAAGTAGCAGTGGAGAGACCTTCACCATATAGAGGCTAGAGGGCTGCCCTGGGAACTGTGTGAATGCATGGCCACTCGCTACCTGTGACATACTGGTTTTGTGGATGAGGATTAGGAGCCAAGCACACTGAGGAGGAGGTGGATTCTTGTACAGCTCTCTAAGTGTCAGTATTTTTGCTTTCCTGCTGCTTCCATTAATGCAGAGATGAGCACTAGAGCAGGGGAGGAGCAGCAGTGCCACTCTGGTGGTGGACATCTCTCCACCCATCTCTTGGAAGATCCAACAGAGTAAGGAAAAGCTGTAGAAGGGCTAAAACTCTGTTTACAAACACAGAGTTGCTCGCCCTGATGCCATGTGAGAGGTTAAATGTCACTATTGCTAAAGCCAGTGTAAATCTTGCCTCTGAGTTCAGGACTGCTAGCACTTCCTCCCAGATCTGTTCGTACAAAGTTAAACTGCAAACGCCGTGTAAACACGCACATGTCAAATTTCAACTGTTCACTTTTAGCTTCAAGTAGCTAAACTTTCTCTGTGCTTTCTAATATAACTTAACACAAACCTGACCTTAAGAGGAAGTTTACACAGCTTTGTGCTCTCAAGCAGCTGAGATTTGCTATAAGTTGCTGTGTCTGTAATATTTGTCCTCACTCTGTAGTTTGAAAATCTGTCCCCCACACCCAAGCCTGCCAGGTAGAGTAGAGACCCATGTGGGATTCTGGCTAGTCGTGGTGAACCCATGCATGTTGCATGTCCAGTGGAGTGCAGGAGCCACTGTAAAGGCAAGGGGTCACAGGGGATTGGAAAGAGGAAAGCAGATGCTTTACTACTTTCATCTTCCTCCCAATAAGTACTATTGATGGATTGAAGAATGGAGGTAATTAAAGTTCACATTGGCTCAGAGGTGATTGGTCAGCAGGCAGGTGTTTCTTGCACTACATTTTAGCATCTTTTCCTCCACAACTTAAACAGCACCATGCTAATGCCTATTTTCACCCGTGTAATCCTCTACACTGCTGACAGTTTCTGCTAGCCCTGCTCTTGTTGCCCAGACCTATCACTCAGGCTGTAATTTCACACTGAAAAGATCTGGGTTTGTGCATGTGTAGGTGGCTGCCTGTTTTTGAATCCTCCTTGCCAGGAAGATGTGAACGAGCCACATGCAGATCTAGGCTTGCGAGTGGAAGGAGGTGGCTGGGACACGGCTGTGTGGTTCAGGGTAGCTGAGTGCTGGTGGGAGAATTTTGCTTAGCTCCAACCAGCTCTGCACCTTGTTTTCTTCTACCATCTTCACTGCCTGAAAAATTCACCATCTTTTTTTCCAAAAGATGGGTCAAAGTTCGTGTGTCGCTTTTGCTCCTTGTGGTTACCCCATAGATTGTCTTTGCAGCTGGATGGTACCAGGAAAAGGAGAGTTTTAGAGAAGACCTACATCTTTTTGTGTCCTTTGTCTTTGCACAAGACTGTTCTTTCTAGTTCAGACCTTGCCAGCCTTGGGGTTTGGGACTTTACATGTAGGCGTTGTAAATGGGGTTTCAGAAGCAATGGCAGAACAACATTTGAATTCTTGGGGTGTCCCAGGGGGAAGACAATGCATATGCAATAAATTGCAGGTGGAGTCTCTGCTTTTCTTTTCCCTCTCCCATTCAACTTCCTCTAATTAAAACACCCCTGGAGGGTGTTCGGTGGGTGAGAACTCCTTTGGGATATTCAGACAGTCAAAACCCCCAAGGACAGGCAGTTGCTGAGGGATGTTTGCTTCCACAGCTGTGCAGTCCAAAATTGCTCAGTGCAACTGGAGAGCCCCCAAGGAGCATCTTACACACATGTAATAGTGCTACATCACAGTGTCCTCCTTAATGGGGACAAGAGGCCTCCCCATGATCCCTTGAGGGAAGGAGAGCAGCTGTAGGTATGTGGACTGGGGCAACTCCAAGCTTAACTTTTTCTAGGCTGATGAAAGGACTGTTCCTGTGGTTAATTTGTACCCCTGTTCACAAGCCCAAGAGAGCTGGCTATGGTTCAGATCCTCCTTCTGGGAAGCGTGGAGTGGTTCTTGTGACTTAGCGCTGCTTCTTTGCAGACATCTATGGGAAGAGTAGAAGGAACAAGGGATTTTGGAAGTTGTATTTTCAATAATCTTGAATTCCATGGTGCACAGAGACATGATGTGGGTCGAGGTGTGCTGTGAGCCTGCCATGTTTCTCTCTGCTAGATCCCCCTCGCATCCTAACCCTGGAGGAGCCGGTGCTACACCTGGAGCACTGCATTGCTTTTGCAGTGCATGGAAACCCTGCTCCCACCCTTCACTGGCTGCACAATGGCCAGGTCCTCCGGGAGACGGAGATCATCCACATGGAGTTTTACCAACAAGGGGAAGTGTCTGAGGGTTGCCTGCTCTTCAACAAACCCACTCACTACAACAATGGCAACTACACGATTGTGGCCACCAACCAGCTGGGTTCAGCCAACCAAACCATCAAAGGACACTTCCTTGAAAAGCCCTTTCCAGGTAGGATATTCAGTTTATCTTATTAGGGTTTCTTGCAATCCAAAGGTCTTACTATCATCCCACCAGTAATCCTTGCACCTATGCAAGGCCTTTGTCTGACCAGCGGGTTGGAAGCGGTGGTCTCTGGAGGCCTTTTCGACCAGTATGATTCTCCTACTCCAGTATGTTTTGGTGTTATAGCAGCTCTTTAATGCAGAGAGAGACTAACTGCTTTAGATATTTTTGGTGTATAATATATTCTGCAGGTTGGTTTTTTGTTTTTTTTTTTAAGGATCTTTAGGGATTTCAGTGGGAATAAGATATAAGTTTGGTCAATTATTTTGGATCTCCTCTGGGGTGCCCCAAAGAGGTTGCTCAATTTTTTGAGAGAAAGTATTCTTCTATGTGATTGTTAGTTATATGCTAAAGAAAGGAAAGCCCGTTAAAGTAATGCAGCTCTTCCCTTTTTTCTTCTAGGTTGCATTCGTGAAATGATTATAGCTAGATGCAGCAGTGTCAGGATTATTTTCTTTCTAAATATGACATGTGCAATTCCAGGATGACAGGTCTACAAAAGATGCAATGGCTCAATTAGTTGTTTTGCATCAGTTTGCTGGGATTTCTTAACTGATCGTTTGGAATTCCTGGTTGTACTTCCTAGTGATTCAGGGCTTAACTACAAAAAACAAACAAACAAACACACAAAACCAAACAGAACCACAACACCA
>VZTL01035784.1:17529-36284 GCA_013400535.1 Scopus umbretta | reverse complement strand
CCCCCCCCCCCCCCCCCCAAAAAAAAAAAACCAAAAAAACCAACCCAAAATATTTGAGGACATGAAGATCCAGCTCTGGGGAGTGCAGTAGAGACTTTTGTGGTGACCTGTCTGCTCTGTAGGAGCGTGGAGGTTCTCGGTCTCCTCTCTGTCATTGCAACACCATGCTGACTATCATGGAGTTAAGATCTGTGCGTGCTGCTGCCTTCAGGAATGATGCCATGAGAAAGTGGCAGCTCTAAATTGGCCCCTGCAGCCCAAGAAAATCCAGCAAAATAGGGCGCTTGCTAAATATAGAAAAATACCAACGGTACTCTCATTTATTATTTATATCACGCCATATATGTACACAGAGTTTTCCTGCAGGTCAAATATTGTAAATGCAAACCTAAATCTCTGCCTTGAAGATCTGGTAATTGAACGGATGAGCTAATATGGATGGGAGTGGAAAATTTGTATTCTGGCTTCAAGGGTGATGCCCTGTTTGGCTATCTGACCTATTTATCTTTCCTTCTGTCAGGGCAGAAGAGCAGCTTATCAAATGTAGGTGGGTGAGGAGAGGCACAGGTTTGCAGTCTCAGCTCTGTCAGGTCCCACCTTTGTGACTCAATTTCCCCATCTGTGAAATGGGGACAGCTCTTAAGTAGGTGCTGGACCTCCAGAAAAGGGGGCAGATCTGCTGTTCTGGAGAGCTGATTTTGGAAATGGCTCTGAGTGGTGCTGTTATGTGGGAAGGCATGTTGATGTTTGAAGAGCCACTTGTGTCAAAGGCTCTTGGAGAATCCATTTGTGTGAAATATATGTAAGATATTGCCCTTGTGAGTGCATCTTCACCCACGCCTTGTATGTGTTGTTGGTGTGGAGTACTTGCAGACCCCGAACCATCTCTCAGCAGGAACTGACCCATTTCTTTTATTTCTTCTGATCTGAAGTCCCAAGCTGTTCCTCACCCTGGCAGACCCTGTCAGCCCAATGCAGGATGTAATTTACTTTCCTTGAAGTTCGTTGCTCTGTCCACTGCCACAGCTGACATTAACACTCAATGCATCTGACGTTTATAATTTCCCATATGAAGGTAGATTCCTCCAGAAAATGCCACAGATTGAAGGTTCCACAGTGTGGTTCATTCAAGAAGCTTATTGCCTACAGCTATTCACACGTGCAAGGGGTTTGCTGTCACTACCCAGGATGAGATTATTAGTCTTAATTAATGAAAGCATAGTGCCTGGAAAACTTCCTGTCAGCATAGAAAAGGACCTGTGACCGTGTTTTTCTAGAAATCCTGTGACCATGTTTTTCTAGAAATCCCTGTTCTGCAGTCTCTTGTTGGTACTGTGCCAGATTGTGCTTCCCAGGTTGAAAAGACAAAGATACTGTCAGAAGTTGGATGGGAGCAGGGAGATGTGCCCCATGGCGTATCCTGCTTCTCTGCCATTCTGTGGCTCTAGGAGCTAGGGCAGTGGCTCCCAGGACAGACATGTGTCATGTCCTGATAAAAATCTCATTGTATGTTGTCATTGACCACTCTACAATAGTCTACCATCATCCACACAGGTTAATGTACCTACCTCCCTGCCCCTTGATGAATGCTGGGAACTTCTCACAGAACTCAAGTTGGCTGAAATTTCTTGGCTATGTTTTGTGCTTCAAAAAATAGGGTTTAGTGGGAAAAACTTTTTGTGGGTTTCTGTTGAATTTTCTTAGTCCAGCAGAGAAAAATGGAAAGAGGAAAATGTAGCAGCATTAAGAGTTTTATGACTAGACTCTGTCTGCTTTAATAGGAAAAAAAAGTGTCTCCAAATGAATTTTTCTATCCCCGCCTTTGCTAGAAAAAGCCAAGGAAAGTAACTCTTCTGCTTGACTTGAAACAAAAATATTTTTTCAGGTTTTTTCCCCCTGGTTTGGAAAGCTATCTTTGTCACCTGGGGGTTGTTTTATGCTTCCCTTCCCAACCTTACCCATACTTCAGCATGAACATTTCAGCGTGCTTCCAGGAGCCCTCTGCCAGCAAAGCTGTGTAAACTCCAGTTAATATCGGGCTCAGTTTCTTACATGGGCGAGTGAATTGAAAGCTGACATTGTTCTCAGGCTATGTAAACTGAGTGTCACCGAGAGCTTTAGACCTCATTGTCTGGGGCTTCAGCTGCCTTTGAAGCTGAAGGGGCTTTACTGAATAGACTGGAGCAGTCAAAAGACTGACCACAGGGACTAACGTGGCTGTCTCAGTCAAGAGGCAGCTCTAGCACAGCCACAGCCTCCATGTCCAGTTCAGATGCTCTTAGCTTTTATGAGTAGCTCATGAAAAAGAGGTCTAACCCCCTGCCCCAAGCTGGGCTCTCCTCCCTGTGAGCTGGTCCTCACGCGCATGGGACTTTGCCCTTGGGTGAACACTGCCATGCAAGGCAAAAATCCGCTTCTCTCCCCTGCACATCCATCCTGCTGAGCCCCATGTGTCTGTCGAGCTTTGCTCACCTGCTGAAAACAGGATCGTTTAATGACCATTCAAAAGTTTGGTTAGCATGCTGCTAATTGTTCTTCATTTTGGCCTTGCAGTAACATCCCTCCCCTCCTGTTTCAGCCCAAGGCCCTGCAGTTACCCATGTGCTCTCCATCCTGACCTCCAGCATGTCCTGCTGGCACATGTGTTGCAATTTCCAGTTACAGGTGTCCAACAGGACAAAATACGAAGTTTTGGTTTCCTGGGCTCTTTGGGGTGGTGGAGTGTGTTTGAGGTGGGTTGGGAATGAGACCACTCCCCCTTTGCTATGCTGCTAACTGTGTTGCTTCTCTCTTTGTCCTTTCCACAGAAAGTACGGACAACTTCGTCTCAAGTAAGTGTCTCCTTGCCCTTTGCGCATACTGTGGATGTTTTGTTTTTGTGGTTCCCCCACCTCCCCCTGTGACTTCTGTGCTCCTGGAGGAAAAATCAGGAAACCAAAAGCAAGTTGGCAGAGGTTGCACAAAGCCCTGGCTTTCACATACACAAGCAAGATGGCTTGGGGAACTTTTGATCAGCTGGGCAGTCTCTGAAGTCCAGGAGACGCTCATTTCCCGCTAGTGACATCCTGAAGAAGGTCCTATAGTGGAAATTACAGTCTTTGAGGTCTTAAATGGCAGGCTGGAGACAAATATCACTGAAACTCTAACCAGTTGGTTGTGGTGTAGCGGAAGGGGTCTTAACTAGATGTAGGCTGTCCACTCCCCAAAGTGGTTGTGTGTCATGGCCCATTTACAACATGCTCTCTAGTGTGGACTGGAATGAGAATCAGAACTCAACTTCTGTAGTGTTTTCTCAACAGATTTTTTTTTTTTCTTCCTGCCCCCTCAACAAAAAACATCCAAGTAACTGCTTCTTCAGATCAAGTTCTGCTGGAGTCAGTCTTGTGTTTTAACCCAGTAGATTTCTGAAAACTCTAGGAGGTGTCTCAGGGTGGAGGCCACCCACCATAGGACACCAGGCACGCAAATGTTTCTTGTTTGCAAGGCTGGAGTGACATCAGCATTGTCCTGGTCTATTTTATCTGCTGACATGCACAGGGAACTCTCTGATGGTTGATTTTGGTGACTTCTGAAATAGAAAGTTGCAGCTTCTGTTAGGGGTGAACTGGATCTTGTTAGGTTAGGCACTGCCATTGGGGATGTGCTGGTGCCTTAGGAGTCTCATGGGAAACGTTGAATCTTCTGTCTTTGGTGTTTTGGTTTCAGTTGGTGATTATGAAGTGAGTCCCACCCCACCGATCACTGTGACCCACAAACCGGAGGAGGACACTTTTGGGGTGAGTCCTGTCCTCTTCTCTACAGAACTGGTTTGCATGCATTTCTTGTTATTGATGACTCAGTATTTACATTCCTGTGCTGTTTGGAGATGTTTGCAAGGAAAATCTCTTCCTTTATGACTCAAGACAACAATCAGAAGGATTTTATGGCTTGTGTCAGGCAAGTAAAATACTGACACGAACCATTGGATCCTCTTGGGTCTGCAGTGTGGAACCAGGGAACCCTTTGAAAATAAGGCATCCTGTGAAGTTGCTGCTGGCAGGGTCAGAAATTCTCACTCTAAAAAAGTAGCACCCAGAGAACCAACAAACAGGCAATTGTGTGTTTCATACTATTATTGAGCTGTTAAGTTTAGCCCTGTCAGGGACTCAGATGTAGATTGGTTCAATTTTGTCAATGCCAGTTTGCCTTCTCTCCTGCTCTGCAGGACATGCCAAAAATGAAAAAGGAAAGAAAGCCTACAGCTTATCAGATCTCAACATTGTCTTCTGCAGAATCCAAGTAGAAAAAGAAAAACAAAAAATTCCTGTAAAAATATTGGGGGAAAAAATTAGCGAGTTACACAATTGCTCTAATTCTGTGAAAGTTTTAAGATCTTGAAACCCACCAGATGTTAACAGAATGAACAAAATTCAGTCCACCTTGGTTTCAGTTCTCATCCAACTGAAAATCTCCTATAACTGAAGTGAAAGCTTTGAACAGTGAGACGGGAGTAATAATGTGCATTGATTATTAAATATAAAGCACAGAAAACAAGCTGGGGGATGAAAATAGAGTGTAGTAAAATAAAAAATTTAAAAATATTGTAGCTAATGTATCAAGGGCAGGGAAAAGGGTTGCAAAATGAAATTACTTTTTCTTGGTTAAATGATGTATTTTCTGTTATAGCAGAATACAGTTTTGTAAAAGGAAGCGAAGTTTAAATGCATTACAAGACCCAGTACAGGAGAACAATTGGACAAATGCCAAATAAATTGTTGTTTACATCAATGCAATAAAAGTATCTTGAGCAAAGACTTGAAGGAATAAATATTCATAAATATTAAAATAAGCCTGGGATTGTAAACCCTTTAGGGCAAGGAGGTTTTCTTTCCTCTGCTTGTACACTGACACAGCAGAACTACAGTTCCAGTGAAGGACTTTGGACACTGCTGTAGTAAAAATATTCACTACTAAAAATTACAATAAATAGGGAACCGTTAGAGGCTTCAGGAAAACCAAATGTTTTTTGGGAAAAAAACAGTTCTACTTAATTTATTCTGTTTTCTTTTTGTGGTGTGTTATTTTCCCTCATTCTTTGTCCTGAGGGATGTTTGGATGGAGACAGAGTTGCTTTTTCTAAATAATTTTCTGCTGCTCTTGTGTGCTCCGAGCTCAGGTTCATAGAGCTTCAGTGTTGTGACATCATGGCACAGTGGTGATGTCACAAATGGAGGCTCATGATGTGGTACTGTGAAGGGAGAGCCCAGACATTGGAGCAGAGGTCCTCCTTCCCTGTGGATGTATGGAGTGAGAGGCTGGGGAGAACTGGTGCCAGACCGGCATTGTTGATAGGGAGATCCAAAACCTTCCAGTCCTGCAGACAGCTTGTGATGCTTCCAAGCTTGCCAGAAACCTTTGCTTTCGCTTGTGTTTTCCTCCACAGCTGATATTCACAGGGCTGCAGCAGATGGTATGAGCCTACAGGAAGGTTAACTGGGCAAGGAGGTGCTATATTTCCAGTCTAGACTCCTAAATTCCCCTGTCTTGACTCTAAGGCTTTTTCCTTTCAGGTTTCCATAGCGGTTGGGCTGGCAGCTTTTGCTTGTGTCCTCTTGGTCGTCCTCTTTATTATGATCAACAAGTATGGCCGGCGATCCAAGTTTGGGATGAAAGGTACGTGCAGTTGCTTTCCTCTAGCAGGAGGCACCTTCCAGGATTGTCCGGCTCTTATAGCACACATGGAGAGGTGTTGTGGTTTTATTCCTACATTGTCGGTATTGGTGCAAAGCCTTCTAAAGAGAATGCTGTCCAGCCCTCTTCTGTTTGTTGAGAGAGTAATGGAGATATACAGGCTGGTGGTTCTCACCTGTGTGTGCTTCTGCTGGGCAGAAGTATGCATGCGTTTTCCTTATCAGTAAATAACTGCATCAACAGGTTGCCCAGAAGAGCTTTGAGCCTGCTCCCTCCGGCCAAGTGTTGAGGGAGTTGTACTCAGGAGAGCATACTCTTGGATGAAATCTTTTTTGTGGACCTGACGATGCATGGGTCCTTGTGTCGTGCTGGCTGCAGAGTGCAGGGTGTGAAGGAGGAACAGAAGGATGTGAAATTGTTTTGGGTTCAGTTGGAAAGGCAGGTGCACCCATTCTGTGCCTGTCTGTGAATGGAGACCAGGACGTTGCGGTAAGTTTGTAAGGTCCATGTCGGGAAAGCAACCGCTGACCAGTCTTAGGGTGATTTGGAAGGTGTCTTTCTGCTGCTTCTCTGTTGGAAGGTTTCCTCCTCTGCATCACGAAAAACCACTTTAGGAGCTATTTCAAGTGTTCTTGGTAGTGACTGGGAAGCGAGAAGGCGTCTGATGTTTGCCAGGCAGAACAGGTCTCTCTGTCCTACCAACACCAGCGCTGTGATGTGAGAGCGCTAATGCCAGAAGAAAGTAGATGACTCTGTGCCATCTGCTTTTTGTGACTCTGCTGGTATCTCCAGCTGGGTGGCGTTGGTGGTGCCCAATGAAGGCTGGAGGAAGAGCCCTTCACATGACAAAGTAGTTCCCAGGCTAATTGGTGGCTCATGCATACACCATTTGAGGCCAGACTTTGACAAACATGAGCTTTTTCCAAGGCTCCTGAGTCGCAGCCTATTTCCTGGCCTTGCTGGGGTCTGTGTTGCAGGGCAGGTTGATAGGTTTGGGAACGTTTCTTGTGCTTGCTTGCTTGGCTTTGTTTGCTTTATGGAGACATTTCCTGAGTG
Source organism: Scopus umbretta (assembly GCA_013400535.1). Lineage (NCBI taxonomy): Eukaryota > Metazoa > Chordata > Aves > Pelecaniformes > Scopidae > Scopus > Scopus umbretta. The sequence goes on along the minus strand of VZTL01035784.1, from coordinate 29,558 downwards.
GGTCCAGATGGGATTCTGGCTGGAGTTTCCCCTATGCATCCTATGGAGATGGAAGACAGGACATTTAATTAAATAGCAAATCTTCTACACCAACTTAGCAATATTTAGTCCATATGTCCAATGATAAGAACCATCTGGTAGGGTGTACTGACTGGTGGGTGGAGTAGAGGAATGGAAGACATGGTTCCTGGGATCAATTCCCAGCTCTTCTACTGACTCACTTAGTGTCCGTAGGCAATTAGCTGTCTTAACCTCTGTCTCTGCTTTAATTTCCCCATCTGTAAAATTGGGATGATGTTACGTGCCTTCTGGAGGGATGTGTCAGAACACTTTGGAAGCACTTGGGCATTTGCCACTGATGGAGTTTAGAAATACAAATATAAAAAGGAAAAGTAACTTTTGACCCTAATCGAAGAATCACAAGAGGACTGAATATTATGTGAGTAACCAGTGTCTTGGTGAACAGATGTGTGTACATGTTCAGAGGTGAAGGGATAAGCATGTTAGTGGACATTCTGAATTCCCAGAAGCCAGAGGGGTGCTGTGGTGGACCCTTGTGTGTGCAGTTTTTGGAAGGCAAAAATGTTTAGCCTGAAAAGCCTGCTTTCTTCCTCCATGCTGTATTTCTTCCAACTCTGATATGAAATCACAGCCCCGCAGAGATTCTAAAAGTTTTATTGCTGATACTGCTTGAAGACATGGAGTTGACAGAAATTAAATACACCTTTAAAACCAAAGAGATAGCTCCTTAACGAGTCACAAGTGTCATAGGCACCACCATGGGCAGCCTACTCTGCTCCCTGTTGGAGGCTGTAGATCCTCCTGCCCCATGGACAGTCTCCCTAGCACATGGCCTCACCTGCTCTGAGCTTCTTGCTTCTCCCCAGCCTCTCTTCTGCCTACACTTTTTTCTTTACCTGTAGTGCCACTGTCAACTGCCATGCCACCAGGCCTCACGTCTTAGCCAGTATCTTCCTTCTTTGCATCAGGTGTTTTACCAAACCTCACAACTTTCATCCACAACACAAAGGCAACTCTTCCATTCACCTGCAGTGGCTGTGTTACTTGGTGGTACCATGGCAATGGTCTTCACTGCCAGCTGTAGATGATTTAGTTCTCACCCCCTCAAGAAATGTCACAGTCCCCTGTACACTTTCCAAAATGCAGTTTCTAAACTTTCCTTCCTTGCCGCTCTTCAGGTCCATGAGTCCAGAGCCTTACTCTTGCCTCTGGTTGCTTTAGGTGAGACCCCTGACAGCTGAGCTGTTGCATTTGGTCCCAATCTGGCAATGATACCTTGAAGCTCGTGTTTGTGCTTGATGTCTCTTTCTCCAGTGTCTCCTCTTTAATTCCACTAACAGGCTGCTGTTCCCTTCCTTCTCCCAGGAGGTTTTCTGCTCATGAGGTGATGCCCTTGTCCCAGTCATCAAATCACTTTACTGAATGGTCCTGAGCTGCTCTTCCAGGGGCTCACAAACAGGTCCTACCTTATTCTGACACCCTGTACCAGACAGCGCAACTAACAACCACCTCCAAATCTCCTTTAGCTGGCACTTTCCTTCTGGGTCCCTCATTATCAGTTAATTCTTGGTCAGGAGCCATCCTGTATGGCACCCAGCATGTTACCATTTACTAAGAAAAAAACCAATCCAAATCCTGAGTCTTTTTGAGAAAGTGCATCATTCCCTGAATCAGGACCTGTTTGTCGCCAGCTGATATGTTGCCACTTGTTGTTGAAATCCCAGCTTGGCAGTGCTGCAGGAGCAGGTTTTTCCTGTTGTTTTTGTCATGGACGCAGAACATTGTGTGCTCATGTTGGACACGTTACCCAAAGCACCTCGTAAGTCTCTCTGTGCACATCTTTTTCCTTCTGCGTCTCCTAGTGTTAAGCAGATGGTTTATCTCCTAGAGAGAGAGAGGTGGACTTGGACTGACAACATTGGATGTCACGTTGGGCTGGAAAGTTCCCCTGGGCCAGCCTGCTGTGTTGCCCGCCAGTCTTAAAAGTGGACTAATGGGCTGCAAAGTGTCCAACATCCCAGCTGCCTTTGCTGAAAAGAAAGTGACTGCATCTTGGGGCACATGGCTGGGGGAGGAATATGAAAGGATGTTGTGTCCACATTTGTCCTCTTCTGGCTGGTAGCGCACCCTTGGATCATTGCACAAGAGTCCTGGCAGAGCCACCGCTCTGGTTATGACCCGGCTACTGATACAGCCAACAGCCAAGCAGTGGAAAAGCCTGTGCTGCCAAGCACGCTGTCGACGGGCTGGAGCGGTGGCATCAACAAAAGCTCCTTGTGAAGGGGGCTCTGAAGGGCTGTGCTCCCGGCTTCTTGGCGTCCCTCGGCTGAGCTTGTGGAGGCTGGCTTTGTGCCATCCCCCTCGCCTTTCTCTGCTCCCTCTGGAGAGGGCATTCATTAACTCGGGATGGTGGAGGTCAGATCCCCTTTCTGGCTGCCTGTTGACTTTGGCTCCCATAGCTGGGGGGAGTAGGGGTGGGCTGAAGCAGTGGCGGGGGCTGGGGATCACTGGAGCTGGGGTGGTGGTGTTACATGGGCAACACGGAGGCAGCAGAGGGGTAACTGCTGGGCAAAGTGAATGCAAAAACTGAGAAGCATTGAAGTAGCAGGCATGAGCTATAACCATTTGCTAAAGGGTGATGTATCCAGAAGAGGAGCTGAGATGCTTTTTAGTCTTGTATTAGTGTGGGAAGAAGAACGGGATCTAATAGAACAAGGAACTGGGAGTCAGGGCACTTTGGTGTATTGCCATGTCCCAGGGGAGTGGGTTTCACAGGTGGGATTGACCGCATGGGAGTAAGGAGTCCAGCATCCTGCGCTTAGTTGTCGCTTGCTCTGGCTCTGGGCTCGGTGTCCTGACCGCGGCTGGAGGTGGAGGGTTTTACACCTCACCTTCTGGGGTCAGGCTTGTTACCGCAAGCCTTGTAAACCCAAGTCTTCCCATCAAAGTTTAATCCCAGCAGATGACAGGAAATGAAATCTCATAATACAATAAAAAAGCCACACACAAGTCCCGGGACTAACTAAAATGAAATTTCATAAAACAATAATAACGGCACAGAAGGGTCCTGGGACTCACAAAATGTTCGGATGGCACAGAGATGGAGGCTGTGTAAATGCTTAGGTTAATGGACTGAAATATATGCTCCGTTTGCTTGTTTTCTGTTACATTTGCCTAGGGATAAAGAACGTGTGCTCATGCATATTTGCATGATGTATTCCTGGTGCTGCACAACTTTAAAACTTTTTTTTTTTCTTTTAAATTGAGTTTGCAGAGATACAGGAGAAAGATGCTAGAGAAAATCCAGAGACGAGACCACTTGTTGTTTTGCCGAGATGAACTATTTTCCAGGCTCTGAGATTAAAAACTACTTGCATTCTCCAAATGAGGTTTTCTTCCTCGGGTAGAGACAGTGCCAGCTAATGTTTCAGACTTGGTTACAGTTGGCAAAGAGTTGATTGCTTTTTAATCTGATTTCCTAAAGAAATAAGGCGTGTGATCGCGCTGCCTCTCTGTGTGCGTGCAAGCGCGTGTGTACAGCTCTGCCTGCCTGGTTTTTCCCATTCTCTGCTGCAGCTTTTGTATCTGCTGGCCCGTTCCACCCAGAGGAGAGCGGGGCGGAAAGAGTTAAAGATGCCTTTACAAGCATCGTGGAAATAGGAGGGCTAAATAGAGGATGGCAACTTGGGCGATGCCCCACTGATGGAAATGCCTCGAGCCTTTCTGGGCATTGGAGAATCCATATGGCAGCTCAGCCTTGGACAGAAAAACAAAACACAGGGGACGAGGCTTTCACAGGGTCCGCTGTGGTGGGTGGTGCGTACGTCTGCACACAGGCATGTACATACTTTCTTTCTGAATAGGCAGAAACAACAAGGAGGTGGGGGAGACATGAAAGAACGGTAAATAAATACAGCCCACGCATTCTGTAATGTTTGAGGATCGCATCGCTATCAGTTCATTTGGTATTTGTTCTAATAGCCCTGATCAAAGTGCTGGCACTGCTGATGTGCATGTGGATGTCAGAAGTACTTGCAGAGCTGTTCCATTGTAATTTAGCATTAGTTAATAGGTACTTAAAGTAAAGTGGTTGCCTATTTGATTATGATTGGGGGTTATTAACATTTTTTTCCATAAACAGATGGTAACTGTCCGCTGAGTCGATTGCAGAACAATTTCAGGGTTCTGATTCAAGAGGACCAGCTCCTGCAAAGATATCTCGGGTGCCTGGCTTTTTGCTTTTTTTTTGCTCTTTTTTTAGGTTTGGTGGTGGGTTTTTTTTTGTTTTTTTTTTTTGCTTTGCTCCTACATCATGCAATTGTCACTGCAGCTTTAAAGGCGGGAAAAAAAATACACAAAAGCCATGACCTACCTTTCAGATGGGGCTTAATTCTGATCCATGTTGCCTTGGCCAAGCCTGGCTATAATCATACGCTAGTTGTTTTTCCCTGATTATTTGTTTGCAGCTGTACAGGAATGAAAAAACCCTCTGCAGCTTGGAGAGCCTGCACCTTAAGGGTTAGTTGCTCGGGAGGTCTGTGATCAGGCCCCTTTCATTTCATCCTCCTGGGAGCCTGCCATGTAGCAGGAGCGGGAAGAAGGGGAGCGCAAAGTAGGATCAGCCAGTCTGGCATGGCTATGGGAGAGAAACAGCCATCCGTTAAAAGCCATGGCTAACCACGGCAGCTCAGGGATGTACGGTGAGCCATGCTAATGAACTGGAAAGGGGAACCCACTGCTGTTGCTTTCTTTGAGCCCAGGTGTGCGATGTGCAGAGCCCAGCGGTGCCGAGGAGCTGAGCCCCCTGAAACACGTGGGCAGAGCGGCCACGTGGGGCTATTGAAGATTGGGGCTTTTCCTTGTTAGTATCCTTCTGTTTGTTTGAAAAGCCCCTTGATATACTTCTTATGCTTGATATTACTTGCTTTTATTTGCCTGGGAAGTAGATTGAAAGGGCAATGTGGTTTCACTGGGGCTTCTTTCTATAAATGCCTGTTTATACTCTGCTGAAGTGCAAGCTGTGCTATTTATTTATTTAGTGCCTTCAAGGTGATAAAGCATAAAGCTCTTCGAACTGATAAGTGCCTCAACCTCCGCTAAGCCGTGCAGTCCATAACTGGTATGATGGCGGCAAGGGAAAGCTGCTATACAGCCCTGGGCCCCTTGGCAAACCTTCGAGAGATCTCGCCTCTCTGCTGGGGTGCGGTAACAAGGCCCCTGCTTCTGCCTCTCCTCTCTGCGAAGGCAGATCCACTCTCGCGCCAGCAGTTAATGCTCACACCCCTTGTCTTTTGGCCCCAGGTGGTGTTAGTCCGGGGAAGGCTTTGAAAGATGGGGTGGTGCTGTCACTTGTTGCTGCCTGGAAGAGCAGGGAGCCACCCTGGGCTGCAGAGATGCCTCCAGGGGGGCTGGAGAGAGGCATCGAATGACCCTGCTGGAGAAATGGTTAGCAGAAGACCAAGATTTATTTAGATCTAGAAGTAAAACATTTTCCTACTCCCAGAAGTATTAATAGGCTATTTATAAAGGCAATGTAAAGTGCACTGACCAGCCATTATTCAGTTGCTTTTACAAAACCAAAGAGTCTATTTTAGGCAACTACTAAAAGCAGTTAAAAAAATCAGATCAGTAGTTTTCAGGTGACCTGAGAAGACTCAAACCTCCTTCACACCACCTTCCTGCAGGCTCCTCCTCCCCGTGCGTGGCATCCCTTGCTCGCGGGTACACGCGTTTGCTCTGGTCACCAGCCGGGAGCTGGAGCCCCGGTGCACTGCTTGCTGCGAAGGAGCCCCGGAGCACGGTCGGCGTTTGCCCAGGGCGGTTCTGCGTTAGCAGGTGTCTCACTGCTGACTTTCACAAGTGGTTCTCACGTTGCAATGTCAAAAGCTGTGTGAGTGACCCTCATCTCGCCTGTGATTCGACATGATGTGAACTCCCAGCCAAGGTGGAAAGATGTTAAAATTTTTTTTTTTAATAATTTTTTTGAAGCTGCCCCTGTTCCAGGCTTAGACCGTCTGCTTTTCCGCCAGCAAAGCACTAACAAGTGGCAGTGCTGGAGGCTGCTTCTGCTTGCTTCTGCCTTTGCATAGGTGGTGGGCACAACCTTGAGGAGGAAGAGGATGAGAATGAGCCATGGTTGCTTTCCTCACATTGCAGGGTTGGGAAGGTGCCCTTCATCCATTTGCCATTCAGGAGCAACTGAGTTGCCCCAGTTCCTCATCCAACTGCTTGCATACATCTTTTCCGCAGCTGTGAAATCGCCCCGGCTCAGTCACCTAAGCAGCCTCCCCCAAGGACCTTGCAGAAGGTGCTAATCCTCAGGGGGCTCCTCTCTGTGGCGGTGATGGTCCTGCCTGCCTGCTTCCTTGACTCCATGGCTCTGACCTGTGTCTGCTGCTTGTTCTGATGGTGTCTGTCTGTCTTCACGTGGCTTTGCTTTAGTGAAAGATGCTGGATTGACGGCATAGAGCCAGAAGAATTCCGTTTATCCCCAGAACAGGTACCTCGTACAGCAGCAGGACAGGCTTTTTTTTTTTTTTAACCAATGTAACTAATCTGATGAGGCAATATCTCCACAAGCCTTGTGTCCTGTGCCTCTCTGAAGGCAGCCAACAACCAGACAACTAAGTGTCACCTTTGATGTGGCTTTAATAAGGTGCAGGGCAGTGTGGGAAGAAGCAAAGGGCTTTAATTAATATTTTAATTGTAGTTTGTCTGTACTGCAGTTGTCCAATTATTCCTTGAAAAAGATTTTGCTACTGTTAATGCTGATAAATGGTCCTCTGGGAGGATGTCACTGGTGAGTTCATCACCTCTTCGTCCTCATGACTTGCTGTAGGATTGTTGTTCATTTATGCGGTGTTTAGCCAGGGGTGCTGAGATCTGGCACTCTGTCCTTAAACCCTGGAGCAGGAGAGCCTTGCTCTTGGTCATGGGATGAGTAACTGTGATTTAAACAGCAGAATTAACAAGAGAAGCATTTGGGAGCTGTGATGGCAAACATAGAAAAGGAAGAGAATGGTGCCTCTTGGTTTTTAACCTGGGCTGAATGTGCTTGAAGGAGGGCCTAGAAATTTGGAGACAGAGGAATAAGGGAACGGATAGGGACTGTTACTTGGGATGTTCAAGCTTTGACTGATGAGAGCACTGAGGATGCAAATTGTAAACAGCACTGGAGCATCTGATGATCTAATGGGCTTGTTCCATCTCCAACTTCTATTTCTTGTGGTGCAATAACAAGCCTGCCCGTGTCCTGGACAGCCGCATCATCAGCACCAGTGTTTAGCATCTGCTGAGGAAGGTGGGAGAGGTGCAGAACTCCGTGATGCTCGGGCATCTCATTTCAATCTACAACTATGTTATTAAAAATCAATGAACCAGAAATTAATGCCTGTACACAAGGCACCTGGGTAGTATTTTGTGCACAGTAGGAATAAATCACATTTGGATTCTCATATTTTGTGTCTGAGGGGCAGGGTTACAGTCCAGTTTCTATTTGGGACAATGGTCTTCAGCTGATGCCATGGTCCTGGCTGGTGAAGGAGGATAGAGGATAGAATGCTCTGTTTTCCTGAACCTGACTTGTGGTTCAGGAAAGGGACCCAAGAGACCTCATTGCCTGTGGCCATGTAAACTGGCCACAGGTCTCCCTTTGGGCTCTGTGTATGAGATACTGCTGCCATCAGGGTGCATTGAGGGGCACCAAGTGGACTGGGTCCATGCTGGAATGATGCTCAGTGCACCCATGAAAACTCACCCCAGCCAAGTCATCAGCCTTCAACGTGCTCCACTCCATGCTCAAGGCCATATTGCAGGATCTCCCCTCTGATCTCAGGCTTGCAACGTGAGAAGAGCATGGAGCTGGTGCTCATGGCCATCTTCTGTGTCCTACAACCTCTTTGCTCCCCATATCTGCCAGAACTTGCTAGCTGCAGAAAAGTTTTTCTTCATTTTTTTACTTCACCTCAGCTTAGCATCTGCAGGAGTTGCCAGACCTTTCTGGAAGGGGCTGTTTCACATCAGGACCCTTACGCTGCAGCCCAGCATCCTACATATCCTGGTACTGGGGTGGTTTTGTGGCTCTGTTGGATAGCCTCTGATCTTGCTGAAAGACCTCACTTTGTTACCACTGAGGGGTTTTCCCTGCAGAAAAGGAAAAAGCTATTTTTGACCAGAGCCCCGCTGAGAAGCACGGCCTCTGGCAAGGTGGTTTTGCCACATCTGCCTTTGATGCCAGCCAAGCCAAAGCAGTGTGGCAGGTTCAAAAACTGCAGAGGGTGAAAAAACCATACAATTATGGCAGAGCAAATGGATGGGTCTGCTTGGATTTTGGATTAAAAGCTCTTTGGTTTGCTTTTAATTCCACCTGACCAGCTATAGGAGGAGCTGGTGCCAGTGAACCCGCATCTCCATCTTCTCTGTCCGAGGGCGTGCTTCATCCTCCCCAGCAAACAGCAAGTTCTTCCCAGCCTAACACAGTCAAGAGTCAGATGAGAGGCTGTGAATTGGTGTGAAGGGAAAAATATTGTTTTCCTTCACCCTGTTTTTTCTTTAGAGTAAGATTCATGGGAGTAAGATGCCAGTGCCGCGGTAGCTCCGGGGTGTCCTGATGTAACGCTGGCCACTAGCACAGAACCCTGTGGTACTGAGACAGCTGCTGGGATTGGGGCAGGGGAGAACTGGCCCTTTTGTTGCTGACAAGACCATTTCATCTTGATGCTCTAAAAGCTCTTGTGACATCTGCGATTTTCCAGATGGGTAACGAAAACCTGTGAGCATGGGCGTCTTGGCAGCTTTCGAAGCACTTGCTTGTGGATCTGCATCCATTGGTTTCATATCTGCTGACAGGGCTTAATAATCGTCACGCCGAGTGGAGCCGGCGCTTGGGGAGGCAGGTAAAGTGCTGCTGCCTGCGGGCTGGGACGCGTTTCTTGCTATGCAGCGCAGTGAGCGGATCGTGGATCCGGATCCCGATGGGCTGATTTCTGCCTCTTCTCCTCCCAGGCTGTGGGGCTCTGCAGGAGCTGCTGGCCGGGTCTGCTTGCCTTTTGCTCAGGAGCCCCTTGGCACCCTCTCGTGGCACCCAGGGATCCTCTTGGATCCGGCCCAGGGGTTGCGGTCCTTCCACTGGATTCCAGCTTCAGTCCTGCTTTGGGAAGAGGAAATCGTGCGGAGTTTCCCACAATCAGCAGGTGCTCAGTCCACGTGAATAAGCAAAGCACGTCTCCACCCAAAGTGCTCGTAGCAACGATGTGCTCTTTTTCTGATTGGTGTTGGGGGTAATAATTAGCATTGTCTTACCTGTTAAGCTATGATATATTCTTTATGAAGGAGAGATGTCTGATATTATAAAAAGGAGAGAACTCCCCTATAATTTTGAGGTAATGATGGTCTAGGATCAGTATTTATTTTTATTGCTTTCCTAATTGAATTCTCTGCCTTTTTTTCATTTGGGTAAATTCCCATGCTCATCCCTGTGCACACAGGAGTGGGATGCTGCAGCAGGGCTGAGTAGCCGGTGAGGGACTCTGGTGCAGCGGAGCAGGGCAGACACCCCTTCCACTAGTGGGGTGTAACGCTGGGGAACCGGCTGCTTTAGAGCTGTAAGGAGGACGTGTGGTGTGCAGGGACCCGCACTGCTTTGTGCTGGTTACCAAAGGTGCTCTGGGGCCGGACCCAGGGGCAGGGCAGTTTGCTGCCAGAGATCTAAGTCTCTGTTTATTTAAGTCAGGTCGGTACATTGGTTTTACACCCCATCGCCCTGGCTTCAGCATCATTGGTTGTCCCTGGGGTCATTGCAGCTGGCTCTTCCCACAGTGCTAAGGAAGGGCGCGGATGCAAACCCTTTTTCACCCCAGCTCACTCCTTCCAGCATCGTCATCACATTTTTTTATTGTTGCCCTTTGCCAAGTTTTCTTGGCGTGCGGGAGGCTTCTGGCCCTGTGCCTGGCAAGGTTGGGGCTTGGTTTGGTCCCCTGGCACTCGATGGGGACATCTCCTCCCTGTGCAGAGCAGGGTCCTGCTGTCCTGTTCCCTTGCGGGCTCATAACCCGTTTGCAGCCTGCTGTCACCACCAGCCCATTTGGATGTTAACAGTTTTCCAGGTTTCTGCCTCCCAGTAAACTGGTAATTTATCTCCAAAACTGGTTTTTCTTTAATATTTTTGAAGTCTGCGTCTTCGTTTTCTTACTTCTGGCCATGTTTGCTGGCTAAGGGACGTGCTGCCCATGTGACTTTGTGCCTTCGGTGCTGCTTGACTTAGGAGAAGGTCACAGAGCTGGTGAGAAGGAACCAGCTCTACTCAGTCATTGAGCCACCATATCTGTGGTGGCTTTTGAAATTATTACGGTCCCACCCTGTCCCCTAAACAGACACACATCAACAGCTTAGCTAATTCAGTGGGTTTTTTTCGTTTTCAAATAATTAATGTTTGTTTAGGATGTTCGATAAACCCAGCCTTAACACCGGTCCCTGTGGTGAGCCTCTCTGGCTTAAAGCTTTGCCATATTTGTGCCACCCAGACCGGCACTAGCAGGGAAGAGCCACGTAAATCAAGTTTACTGTTGTTATTAATACTGTTGTATGACAGTGCTCATATCCAAACCGGTTTGAAGTTATTTTTCAAGGAAGTTTTTTCCGAGGCACTATCAAATATTTTACTAAGCCTGAATATATTACAGCCTTCATTGACTAATTTTGTAATTCAATCAGGGGAAAAAAAGGTACTGAAGGTAGTTCAGCATGATTTGTTTTTATAGACCAACTGTTTCATCCTCTTGATTCCACTATCATTTAGGCTCTTAAATATTTTTTTTCTTAATATTTCCTGTGATTTTTTACTATAAATTTAAAGTTAAGCTTATTAATTTCTTCTGCACATCAGCCGGGAGAACAAATGCAAGTTGTGTGCATATACGTGTATATAAAGGAAATGCCTTTACAGATTTACAGTATGTCTGCCCTGTTGACAAGATTCTTTGCTCAGAATTAAATTGGTAGCAGCATCTGGTAATGAGACTTCATGCTTTTTGGGCTGCCGAGTGCTTTTGCTGAGTATCCTGCTATAGACTGCTGCAGGTCTGTCCCCTTGGCATGTGGGACCAAGAGAGGAAATATTGACGAATTTTCCAGTAGGACTTTGCTTAGCTGTTTTGACCATTATTTCATTTTCTCTTTATCTCCTTTTTTTTTTTTTTTTTTTTTGAGAGTATTAATTCTTCTATCTCCTGTTTGCTCTCAGTCTCCCTTCATCTAAAGTGTCGTGATAGAAATTTAAATTGGATACAGCCTGATTTCACTGGATGTCTGCAGAGATCCCCCTCCACTCTGCTGCTGCAGGACAGCTGGATCTTAGATTTTTCTCCACTTCTTTACATTGTTATTTAGTTCTTAATAATAAAACATACGATCTTCACTATGTTTCTTTTCTATCTAAGTTTATTATGCTACTGGTGTGTTTAGGAGTGATAGGGCTTATTCTCTCTGCTTAAAGATTTCAAGTAATGCTTCTTGGCTGCTACTGTCTATTAACATGATATCGGAGTTAATGGGATGTCAGCATGTGCCAAAACCCCTCATCAGCAAAGCACATGTATTCCACACTGGCATATTAAAACTGAAGTTGTAAGGGTAAAGTAGGGCACCTTCCTACCTTTTGATATCTATAGGTAAAGGCATTGATTTAAGTTCTGCTGAACTCACTGTGATCAGGTCACACGAAAGAAAGTTGCTTCCTCTAAAGCGCATCCCAACAGAGAAGCTAAAATCTATGTTGGGTTTAGGGATGCTTCAGCAAAGGATGTCTCGCTTGGGTGTGCTCCTGCCACGGCTTTGCTGGTGGTTTTGGGACCAGTTCTATGGGCAGGCTTTTTATTAATCTGTCAGAAAGGAATGTGGTTCTGCTTTTTTTTGTTAAAAGAGGAGAGGTGCTATTAAATTTTGTTGATTGAGTCTTTTACTAACACATACTACTGGGCCTTTGAATCCCTGCCAGATGCCTTTTTTTTTTT
>VZTL01035784.1:0-17501 GCA_013400535.1 Scopus umbretta | reverse complement strand
TTTTTTTTTTAATTATTTGAATGAGACCAAAACTGGCATTTATTTATCTGCTACGAGAGTTTGCAGAAAACTGTGTAAGCTGTCTTTTTGCAATGGTTCAAATTCGTGTTTGCTCTGCTGACCCATGGTGCAGCAACCAGCTTTGATACTGGCCTTTTGAAACCCTCCTGGATGTAGGCAGGGAGGCAGTGTGCTGCCTGAAACTGTTCCTTGAGGATAAATCCTGATTTCCAACCATTGGCAAAAATCTCTAAGTTTTCCCTGGATCAGACTTTACCCTTAGTTGGGTGTTGTGGTATTTTGAGTGTTGGGTTTTTTGTTTGTTTGTTTGTTTGTTTTTTTAACCCATATGTGATTCTCTCCATTCCTAGTGGAGAACCCTTCAGTCCTGTACCCTGCACTTGAGACCTTTTCCCAGGAGCCACTTCCAAGTATTTTACTTTCAGAATCAGCGCTAAGCTGACACGTACATACAAAGCCCGGCATGCTTCAGGATCTCCAAGCTCTCTTCTATGGCACAAGTGTCTTCTGAAAACTTTATCATAGAATCATAGAATGGTTTTGGTTGGAAGGGACCTTTAAAGGTCATCTAGTCCAACCCCCCTGCAGTGAGCACGGACATCTTCCACTAGGTCAGGTTGCTCAGCGCCCTGTCCTGCCTGGCCTTGAATGTTTCCAGGGATGGGACATCTACCACCTCTCTGGGCAACCTATTCCAGTGTTCCACCACCCTCATCATAAAAAAAATTCTTCTTTATATCCAGTCTGAATCTACGCTCCTCTAGTTTAAAACCATTACCCCTGCACCATCACTAATAACATAAATACACATTTATGGCCCCTTCACCATCACTGTCTGCAGCACGTTTTGGACCACATAGCACTTTACAACTTGCAAAGGTGTTATGAAGTTTACAGCTGGAAGATGAGAAGTAATGAGGATAAGGAAGGATGAGGGAGAGGTGATGTAGCAGCCCAGGCGCTTGCTTGATAGACTAATGCTTCATGTCACCCTTACCAAAGTAGGTAGGGAAGAAGGAAACCCCTCTCTCCAGGTGCTTTGTGTGTGCAGAGCACAAGCGTGTGTGCGCACGTGCGTGCATGCAGGCATCATGGGGGAATAAAGGTAGAAAGATGCTTTATGAAGTTGTTAGTAGCTGGCGGTAAGTGCCTATTTATCTGTGCTGAGCTGCGTAGCCCAGGAGTGGCTGGAGGGAGATTTGCTGTCGGGCAGGCTCTTTAAGGATAAATAATCTTGGCTGGAATTTGTGCTAATGATTTTCTAAGTGTGCTGGCGTGTCTTGAGCGGTGGAGAGGGAGGGAAGGCAGTGCTTTCGTCTTTTTTTGGGGTGTGAATGGGGAAGGCAGGAGGAGGCTGAAGGGAGGAGGAAGCAGCAAGCGTTTCCCATTTTGGTTAGTGGTGTGGGAGAGGGAAAGTTGGCGACTGAATCATGATTTTTTTTTTTTTATTTGTCTGGTAAGGACAGTAGCTATGGGAGATATGTGACCCATAGATGTGGCTCCACTAAACATACTGCAGGCCTTCAGACTTTCTGCTGACGGATGTTGCCTTGACAAAGGGGTTTGGTTGATACAGAGTCCGGCACATTTTAAATTTGAACTCTGTCAGTTTAAATTATTGAGAAGGTACATACAACTGTCTCCATCAGGTAGCAGTAAAACCAAAGCAAAGTACACAAACCCATCTCTCTGGAGCCAAAGGCTGTCCTATGCTAGTGCAGAGCTGGGGGAACTGTGTGGCAGCCTGCAGTTCTTAACCTTGTGTGTCCATCATGCTCAGATCAGGTTCAATAAAATCACCTCTGCACCTTCCTGAATTACTACAGGACTGAAGATTTTAATTTTACCTCATCAGTCCTGAACCTGGAAATAGGTGTGCATATGCCTGTGTTTTGGGTGAGCAGGAGCACTGCAGGCAGCATTGCCTGTGTTGCCTTGTACTGCAGCTGTTGAGGTCAAACACATCGTGGTACCAAAGAAAGTCTTATTAAGATGTAATCTCCTAGAAGTTGTAGGCTGAGGAAAATGTTTCTAGTAAATATTGGCTCCTAGAGGATAAAGAAATGAGCAGTCCTCATCTGTTTGAGGTAGTTTATCCCTGTTTCTGGGGCGTATCACAAACGCACAGATAAGGCTTTTGCTGCGGTTGTGCCTTTCTTTGTGCTGCAAACATGGGAAATGTGGGCTGGGAGGTGGGGGGATGCTGTGTGTGCACTTCTGGAGGAGTGAGGACCTGGTGATGCACTTCTGCTCCAGCCTTCACCAGCTGTGACAGCAGCTCCTAGCCCCGCCGTCTTGACAGTACTTTTCTGGGGGTGCTTCTTCTACCGGATCAGCTGAGCTTTAGTGAATAAGCAGCTGATGGATAATTTCATTAGTGGCTACCTCTTGAGAAGGACAGGCAGGCCAGCATTTTTCTAAGCATGGCAGTTTAAAAAATAGTGAAGGGAAATAACAGAGAAATCCTGCTGAAATTCCTCTAACATCCTTTGCCAGTCCTGGGTTTAATATCTAATGATTACAGAGCTAGGTAAGGTGGAAGCAGAGGATGGTACTTAATAAGACGTTTCACTAACTAGAGAAAAAGGGTTTTACTCGCAGTAACTCAGAGCAGGTAAGTTTGTATGGTCTTGGTGAGATGGCCAGGACAGAGACAGACTCTCTGCTGTGACTGGCAGATGAAGGAGCCATCCAGAGCACACAAGGGTTAAGGGCCATCCAAGCAGAAATGACGCGTTGTAGAATGTTAAAATACCATGGCTGGCTTTTCATTTACCCTCTGCTAACAAGTCTGCCTTGGATAGTTCATCAGTTTGATGTTGGAGAAGCTTTTGTAGAGGCTTAATGAGACTAATCACTGCAGACACCCTCCGTGGCTGTCCAGGAGGATTGGGTTCCCCATTGGGCAGATGCAGAAGCATTTGGAGCTGTGTCTCTCCCACCACTGACTGCAGAGTGAGCCTCAGAGGCATCCATCAGACTTGGTTAAAGGCTGGGAGACCCAAAGATGAAAGCATGCTTAGGGTAAAAGCATCCTGAAATGCTGTCCTGAGCACCTTCCTCAAAGAGTGGGTGTATGCACTGACCACCCTTGTGGCACTCGTTCACCATGGGCTTGGTGCAAAGTGGCATGTGTGGGTTTTGGGAGCAGTCTAAGCATATGCTCAGTGTCTTTTGAGATGCATGTTCCTGGCAGATATCTCTGGCATCTGCCAACGGGAAGAGCTTCCTGTGCTTTTTCACTGTGCTTTTCGTTAGAGATTATTACTA
This sequence comes from Scopus umbretta, assembly GCA_013400535.1. Lineage (NCBI taxonomy): Eukaryota > Metazoa > Chordata > Aves > Pelecaniformes > Scopidae > Scopus > Scopus umbretta. The sequence goes on along the minus strand of VZTL01035784.1, from coordinate 14,210 downwards.
AACTTTTGTGCTTTCATGTCAGCTAGAGGAGAGGGTGGAAGAAGGATACATTATCATAGCCTTTTGCAGGCAGCAAAAGGAAAAAAAGGCAGTTTAGAGATGTTTTCAGAGGGTGAATAGACAAAGAGCAATGGGCTGAAGGTCAGGAAGATTTGGAGAGTGGTTAGGAAAGTTTGGGGAGAGTAGAGGAGGGCAGTGTTCATCATGGCAGGGATTCAGGCCTTGGACTGGAGAAGCAGAGCCAGATTTCCAGAAGGTGACCCTGAGGGCCCAACTCTCTAAAGATTTCTCTGCTCCGAAGGACAAACCCTCTGGAGAAGCTGGCAGAGGACTTGTATGGACCAGTATTGCTGGCCAGGGGGCAGAGGGGCCATGGTGGCCCCTGCCTGCGCTATCCTCCATCCTCTCTCCTGGAGCTTGCTTTGCTGGCTGCTTCCCCCTCCCTTCCTGCTCCCCCCTGGTGTTAAGCTTTCCTCTTAATGACCCTGTCCCCTCGCCTGGAGAATTAGCAAATACCCTTTAGCACAAGCACTGAGCTGCATCCCTGGCACCAGGGAGGCTCACGTGGTGGGTTGTTTGCGGCTGAGTTACGTGCCGCTTGGATATTTTTCTCCTGACAAGAGCAGTATGTACGGATTTTCCGCTTACTGCCCTGCGTGCTCCGGTTTTTCCCTGAGCCCGAGTTAGTTACGGCAGCTTTCAGCACACCCTGCGTCGATCATCATGCTGGCGGATGTGTGTATTTCATGCAGCAAAAGCTTTTTTTTTTTTAACTGGAGAATGAGTGAATTAAGCCATGTGTTTACTGCCACTTGAGCAAAGCGGTCCCAGGCTGGGCCACAAGATACACGGCTGGTGTTTAAAATTAAGAGAGCAAACATCAACATAGAAACGAAGAGAGGGAGAAGGAGTCTGGGTAATGGGATTACATTATTTCCACGGTAATATGACCTTGGAGATGGTCTGCTGCTCTGCAGGGATTTGGGGAGTAATGCGTTTGATAGCATCATCTGAGAGGGTGTGCATTTATCTGTGCATATTTATATCCAAGCGTACATATTTGCGTGTATGTGTTTATTCTTTCAGTTTATCCCGGTGTGTTTTATCTGTTCATCTCTAGCTCTGTGTGACCCAGGGATGTGTTGCAGGTGATGCTGTGGGATCCTCCTGCGGTGGGTTCAAATGTTGTGCAAGGAGTTAATGCCTTCTCCTTTGAACTGCCACCTGAAAAGCGAAAATAAGAAACATTGCACCCCTAAAAGTCAGTGCACAGCGGCAACCTCCCCAGGGACCAGCTCTTCACTCCTTAGTCTCTGTTGGAGCCAGGAAGGGAGGGGGATTTCAAAAGAAGATGCTGCTGTCTGCTAATGTGCCCTCTTTGTGGCATTATTAGTGTGGAGAAGAACAGCATCATCTCTTTTATCTCAGCTCTTGGGGTACCACACTGAGATGCATCGATTGCTGAGGTATCCGAGGCCCTGGCTCTGAATAGAGAGATTTCCAGCATTTTGGATACCTGTCGCTGGTCAGAGTGCCATGGTGCTGGGCAGGCTGTAAATTATTAATTTTTTTTTTTTATAATTGGCAGTCACAGTAGAAGTGAGTTATAATGAAATGGATCCAGCAGTTTACAGACAGGCAGTGTAGCGGGGGTGGGAGAAGAGCAGGGTTTCTCCTGTAAAAAAACATCCATGGGTAGCAGCTTCTCTGGGTCAGGATATCCAGAAATGTGTGTATGTGCTGGGGGGAGCTCACCATTCCCTCTGGGCTCTGCAAAGCTTAGCTTTGTTTTAGGCAATAGCAGTAGTTTTGTTTGCCTTTTCCCCCCTTTTTTGAGGTCACTTTTCTTTCTAGAGGATGTGTGCAAATAGCCTTTATCTCAAGGAAAAAGAGACAAGTTCATGGTTTAGGGGGAGGGACAGCCTTGGGTGATGTGGGAGCTTTCTGTGTGATTGTGGCATTTTCTCAAGGAGAGAAGGCAGCCCTTCCCAGTCTTCCTTGGAAATAAAACTGGTGTGAAGGGGATGGGAAGACAATGGGAATGAATGCTTTAAGGGCTTACGTGGATGTTGAAGCTGTGGAGTGGATGTGGTTTCCTTTGAGGCCGCTCTAGCTACTTTACGGCACTTTCCGCTGATGGAGAACGTTGCTTGAGAGCGGCCAGCTAGCCCCCACCCCGCATCCTCATTGCAGCTGGTTTCTCTACAGTTGTTCGTCACCTCGGCATACCATTCCCCCCCAGCCAGCTCTCAGCTCCACAGGTCCTTTCTTGTGAAATGCAGCTTTTTTCCTTTTATTTTGACTGTTCCCATAGTTTGGATGGGAGAAGGTTGTGTATCTAATATGATGTTTAATGCTGACAGTCTAGTGCAATGCACGCTTCCTCCATGTCCCAAATCCTGTTGCCCGAGCTGAGCTGGCTTGGGTTTGAGCTACCATCTCACAGAAGGCAGCAGCCCCAGTAAGCATCTCTCAGTGATCACAGGGTGACCACGTGGAGGGATGGGCCCTGCTGCCCTCTGAAGAAGGAGCTGGTTTGGGCTGCTGGATAACCCCTCGCACCGTGGGCTCAGCTCTGGACCGGCTGCACCTCCCTGGAGGCAGATTGAAGGCAGCACGTAGAAATGAATCTTTGCTTGCCGTCTATAAAATACACAATAGAAACTGCTCTCCACATCCAGGCAATTAAAATGTCTACTCCGTGCGTTAAAAGAGTCTAATAATAATAATAATGGTGAAGTTAATGAGATTTCAGATGTTTTTGTAAGCTGGCCTAGGTTTTGTAAGTTCAAAGATGTGTCGTGTTGCAGCCCCTGTGAATTGGAGAGTGTTTTCCTGCAAGTGCTTCAGGCTGTAATGAAGGTTGAGCATCCCCAATCAGGCAGCCTGCGTGCTGTATGTCTTATCCCAAGGGAAATGGGCATTAGTCAAAATGCAGTCCGGAAGGGACGAGAGCAAATTTGCAAAACATTCTGCCTGATGCCTTTTGGAAGGAACTTGGAGAAGAGCAACTAAAATGATTAAGGTTCTGCATGGAATGTATTGTAAGAAAAGATTAAGAAAAGGAAAAGCTAAATATATAAAATGCAGCTAGACCAGAGTGAAGGGGAAGTGATCTCCAGTGGTGCATATTTAGAAGAGCTGAACAATGGAGAAGTAAAAAGACTAGTTAGGATGCTGGAAGGAGAACATGGGGTGTTATAGAATTAAATAAGAAATCAAGAATGTGTGGGCTGCCTATCTAGATCCCTTTTCCAAAGGAAAGAGGTAAGAGGAGCATGGAAGAGTCTCTGAAATGGATGCCTTGGCCTTTGGAAACTTTTGAGCTGGGCTCAGGGGGGCAGGCAATGACTGCTCACCTTGTGGTGCTTGGGTAGAGATGTCCTCATTGAGGTCCCTGTGTGGTGGGATGGGGGGTTATGGAAACCTCCTGGCCTTGTTCGGCTTCTGCTATCTCCTTAGTGTGGATGGTGGATCCCCCACTACCCTGGACCGCCTTCTCCTTTCCCTGCTGCTGTGCCAGTGCATGAAACAGCAACCTGGAAGGCGTGATAGGGACGACTGGTTGCAGTCTCCCTGCCTTGGCTGATTAATTAACTCTTCAGATTAATTTCCTTTCTGATTACCGCTTGATTAATTCCTCCTAACTCTACGAGACCTCCTCACCACTTAATCCTCTTTATAAGCCCTCAGAGTGTGATGCTTGAAGTAAACATCAGTCAAAAAAAAAAAGCAAACACTCTGAAACACAAACACAACAACGCTGCCGGTGGGACCCCTCCTGCGCTGGGACCTGGCCCCATGGGGCTGCCCCACGGCACCTGAAGGGCTCCTCCATGGTCCCCTCTCCCCCACGCACTGAGCCACCCTTTTCATGTCGTTTCTCCAGCGTGTCTGTAGCAAATTGCACAATTTCACTTGTTGAGCCTGATAATTAGTGACAATATCCCAGTAATTTGCAAAGGGGGCAGGAGGAGGGAGCTGTGCTCAGCAGCATGAGAGGAGTTTTTTTTTCCTATTGCTTTGTTAAAGGGAGCATCCGAACTCAGCAGATTTTGATGCATGCATGAGCACAAGATGCTGCCGGCATGGTGGGTTGAGCGAGGTGTGAGGGTTTGCGCTGTCTGGCTGCTCAGACCGGTGGCGTGGGGATGGTAGGAGCCACCATCTCTGGAAGAGAGGGGCGGTTGCAGATGGCTGGGGACGCAGGTGAAGGTGATGGGGTTGGAGTGAATGGAGCGATCTGGCTGAGCCTTGTCACGAGTCTGGACAAAATCTGCATGCAGAAAGCAGCAATCCTCATCCTGCTGGGTTTTTTTAATTTCATTTTAATTTTTGTTTTTTAATTCCTGGGCATCCATTCCCAATGGCCTCTAGATGCTTTAATAAAATATAAGTAAAAACATAACTTATGATGAGAAAAGAAATGCAGCCAAATGAATCCCCAAACAGGAACGAAAGCTTTTCCCCTATCTTCCCTACACTCAATAACCCAGTGCGTACCCCTGGGAAACATAATGTTTAAAAAGCAACAGCACTTTCTTGGCCATTGTTTTTGAGGAATGTTTTGTGGTTGGAAACAAAGCTGTAGTATGCACCAGCTAAGTCCTAGTGAATTTGTTTTTCCTGTGACCTCGGTTGCAATGGACACAGCAAGAATATTTTGCACCCAAGAGCCAAGCTTGCTTTTTGTTTCATGGCTGTACAGCATGTGTCATCCATAAACGTGACCTAAACTAATGAATTTGGCTGGGGTTGAACTGCCGAGTGGAAGAAAATAAGAAAGATGGTGTGTGGATAGAGGCACAGGCGCAATGATTTATTTCTGTGTTGATGGACAACACAAGCGGCACCAGGAGGTTTTTGGAGCAGATACTGTTTCCAGTCTGCAGCCTGTGCTGTGTTAGCCTTGTGCAGCCCTGCCCTGCGCTCCCCCAGTGTAACGCTACGGTCGTGGTATTTGAATCGGTCTTTAGATCTGCTGGAGCCAAATGACTGTGATAAAGGAGATGGAACTGTACGCAGGGAATACGCTGTTCTCGTGTACATGGCATTAAGTGCAACCCTCCAAGATTACCAAGGTACTGGGGCAGGCTGCAGCCAGTAATCTCTGGCCGTGAAGTCACTTGGGTTTGAGCTTGTTTGAGCTCTATGTCACTGCCTATAAATATATTCATTTTGGTTGTGTGAGATGTGTTCTAGGTGGCGTATGACAAACTACAGCTGTGCTCTGCCATGTTAGCTTGGACACGCAGAAGTCTGCAAACCAGCCTGCAGTTCTCTTTAGTCCAATATCCCAGCTCCTGAATTGCAGGGACAGATTAATGGTCCATTTTGGCTATTTCTGACCTCGTGTGATGATATTCCTGCCCTGCTGGGTTGGGGTGAGGAAGGGATGGAGTCCTCCTGATAGCCCATATCCATGGGCGTTGGCAGCACTGGAGCCGTGCATGGCCGAGGTTTCTGGCCAGGGCAGTCCCCATGTCTGAGCACATGTGGGCAGTGGGGGATTAGGGGACCTGAGCTATGCCCCTGGCTCTGCACCTGACCCAGGCTTCAAGCTTTCCTGTCCCTCTTGTCACCCATTTGTAGTGAAAGCAAAGGGCACCTACAGTTCCTGCAAAGCTCCCTGGTTTCTGAGCACTGGAGGTGCTACCATGGCAGTGATTTGTTCCATGGGCAGTGATTTGTTCTTGTGTCTGAGGTCTATAGAAACTTCCTTTTGAGTGTCAGCAAGGCAGGGTCCTGCATGTGTGATTTTTGTAGGTTAATCACATCTTTCATTAGGAAAAAAAATTCCCTTTGTTTGTTATTTAATCTCTATTATTAGTGCTTTACTGCAATCTCCAATTCCTACAAGGAATGGAGGAGAATAAATTGGAATCTTTGCTCTCCTTTGCTCCACCTCCCTTGTCCTTGCATCATCTTTAGGGCTATATTTCCTTGGCCACAAAAATGTCAAAACAAAAGTGTTGCAGTTTAACCCCAGCCAGCAACCAAGTACCACACAGCCACTTGCTCACTCTCTCCCCTCCCCAGGGTGGGATGAGGAAGAGAATTTGGGGAAAAAGGTGCTACCCCTGGGATGAGATAAAGGCAGTTTAACAGGACAGCAGAGGAAGAGAAAATAATAATAATAATGATAATGATGATAAAAGAAAATACAAAGCAAGTGATACACAATGCAATTGCTCACCACCCGCTGACCGATGCCCAGCCAGACCCCGAGCAGCGATCGCTGCCCCCCCAGCCAAATCCCCCCAGTTTCTATACTGAGCATGGCGCCATATGGTATGGAATAGCCCTGTGGGCAGGTTGGGTCAGCTGTCCTGGCTGTGCCCCCTCCCAGCTCCTTGTGCCCCTGACAGAGCATGGGAAGCTGAAAAAGTCCTTGACTAGTATAAACACTACTTAGCAACAACTAAAACATCCCTGTGTTATCAGCATTGCTCTCATGCTAAAACCAAAACACAGCACTCTAGCAGCTACTAGGAAGAAAATGAACTCCATCCCAGCTGAAACCAGGACAGAAAGTAAGAGGGCAGGGGGAAAAAAAAAACAAACCCAGGATTTATTTTTTTGTAGTGGTGAAGGGAGAGTGCATACCAGCAACAGTAACAGCATTGCATCAGAAAGTCACACACCATGTCTGTGGATGAGAGATGTTCCCAATTGCACGAGGAGTGGGGACTGTTTTCCCCTGATGCCTGTGGCANGAAAAAAAAAACAAACCCAGGATTTATTTTTTTGTAGTGGTGAAGGGAGAGTGCATACCAGCAACAGTAACAGCATTGCATCAGAAAGTCACACACCATGTCTGTGGATGAGAGATGTTCCCAATTGCACGAGGAGTGGGGACTGTTTTCCCCTGATGCCTGTGGCATCCACTGAGTGCTGGACTGGGAGGGGAGATTCTTGTGGGGCAGCTGTATGGGAACAGGTCAATATAGGATTGCAGGTTGTGCCCATGGACACACCACTGTTGAAAATGTGGGGAGCCTCTTCCGAACCCGTTCGGCACCTTGGCATCACCCTGGCAGACATGACGGGTCACACCCTGAGCCCAGAGTGGGTTGCTGAGCTCTTTGGAGGTGCAGTGCCTCTGTCATGGTCAGAGCCTCCCAGGATAGGGCCAGTTCCCCCAGGCTGGCAGGAACCGATGCTCTGTCACTCCTGGAGAGTGATGGAGTAGCTCTGGGGTCATGCCTTTGGACCTTGTACCGTGGCTCATTTTGGGCTTGGCCTGTGTGCGCAGACGTTACTGCGTGAGGAGCTTAGCTGGGTTTCAGGCTACTTTAGAGGGAGCCTGTCCTAAATCATGAAGCCTGGCGGAGGGTAGCTAACGGTGGGAAGTTCTTCAGGAGTTTGTCTGAGCTGAGTGTCGTCTGGATTAGAGGAAATTAATTTCTGAAAAATGGAAAAGGAAAAATTTAGATATTCTGACTATATCTTGAAAATCTAGCCAGAAGCAGCCGCAACAGGGCTTGGTAGAGCAGCACTGGTACATTTTTTTGGTTTCCTACGCAGCCTAGAAACTGGAGCAAGAGAGAGAGATGAAAGGCAGATTTGCAAGGAAGGTGGTAAGTCTGGGGGAGAGAGGGGAAATAACAGACCGAAAAGGATGGATGGATTTTCAGCTCATGCAGAGGACCCAAATATGCACATAAATTATTTCGGAGGGATGAAACTGTAGTTTTAAAAAGATATTGCTGCCAGAATCCCCAGAAAAGGTGCTTCAGTGCCCAAGGAAATTTCTCACTTTGTAAGGTGACCAGAGGGCAAATGCACAATCCTTTTGGTACCACATTGTATCAACACCTCCCGTGTGCCCCCCTCCCTCCATCCCTCACCCTCAGGTGACTGCAACTCTGTAAAGATGACTTAGCGCATGAAGAATGTTGTAGAATTGGATCCTAATCAGATCATTACTGCAACAGTGAAGGAATAGATTGGATATTAGGAAAAATTTCTTTACTGAAAGAGTGGTCAAGCATAGGAACAGGCTGCCCAGAGAGGTGGTGGAGTCACTGTCCCTGGAGGTGTTCAAAAAACATGTAGATGTGGCACTTTGGGACATGGTTTAGTAGGCGCGGTGGCATTGGTTGACGGTTGGACTAGACGATATTAGAGGTCTTTTCCAACTTTAATGATTCTATGATCCTCTGAATATAATTTCCCATCCATGAGCCACTACCTCTTGCAGCATCTTCTTTATTTATTTCTAAATAATACATTTTTTTTTTCTTATGTGGTCATAAACAACTTTGTATAAAAGGCAGGAGGAGAAGTAAGCCAGGTTTAGACAGCGTGGAAAATGCTCTTTTCTTCAGGATTAAACCCAAGTAAAGGCTCTAGACAGTTTGAAATCCAATGCTGAGGTAGACACATGCACAAACGTCTTCACTGCCAACCACATAATATTTACCTACATCGAGAATCCAGCTACTGGACTTGTATGACTGTTTAGCACAGTGGGCTCTTTTGGCCAAAGGCTACAGAACAGAAGGGATGGGAAGAAGTGAATGTATATGAAAAACCCCAAAATGTATCAAAACCCAGCACTGTTGCTGCTGTAACAGTGCGTGGCGGCTGGCTGCTTAAGACGCAGGTAACAGGTTTGTTTTCTCTACGGCACATTTAGTACTTGGTCTAGCGCTGGCTCTCAGCCGGTGGTCTGCAGCACTCTGGGTGTCTCGGTCCCCAGATATCAGCTCTTTGAGGGATGTGGGGTGGTTTGTTTTGCTCTCTCCTGCCTCTGACTTTGCAGATAATGCCTGTGTGATTTTATCAGCTACCTTGGAAAGCATTTCAGCTACGATATCTGACTAATTCCATAAACAGAAGCTAAAAGCTGCGTGTATGGCTAAGTAACATTGTATGGTGTCATTTGTAGTCTCAATGAAATGGTTGAACCATGACAAGTGCGGCCTTTTAGCAGACAGTGGGGTGCTGCTATTGCTATTTTTTGGGGAAAAACTCATTTCCCACATAGGCTCAGAAAAGAAAGTTTGCATGTGATGCTGGAGAAACTCTAGAGTTGTGAACGCTTGGCAGGACTTTTTTTTTTTAGGAGTCCACGGATGGAAAAGAGCTCCAAACTCTCTGCTAGTATGCAGCTACATGTGAATGGGAAAGCCGGAGCTGTGTGAACCATCTGCAGCTGCGAGTTGTTGGTGCAGACTGATTTAACAGACCTGTTCTTAATAGCCTCGCCTAGCTTGTGATGCAGCTTTTGGGATGGAAATTGTAGTCTTTTATGCAGAAGTCTTACTCTGCTGCAGGTAAGCTCCCAGGCTGTGGGTCAGTCCTGGACCATCATGCCACGGGATCTTCTTCATGGAAGCCTGTGTGCATGGAGCTGCGTTCACGTGTGTGCACCATCAGATAACTGGGTCGGAAGGGGACTATCCTGCTAATGGAAGTACGGATATCTGTGTTTTAAGGCAGCTGCTAGAAAAGGTTATGGTTTTGGTTGTCTGTTTTCAAAGGGCAGGAGGAAGAGGCTGGAGTGGGGAGATCCTGATGGGTAGCTCAGGAGTGCTCTGCCTACATAGAGCTGTCTCAGCAGCATCACTGTTCCCCACTTGAAATGCTAAATTATGCTTCTCCTCTGTTTGCTTTTCTCAGCAAAATCAATCAAGAATTGATAATTTATAAGCTCTTGTTTGCCTTTTTCACTCTTCAAGGGGAAAAAAGAGAAGGATAAAGTAGAAGGTAATGGCACAAGTAAAGGAGTGGGGGGGATGCAGAGCTGAGCACCACCTTCCTTGTCTATGGGGTCTGAGGGTGCTCATTGCTCATGCGGGTGAGGGAGCTCTGGTCTCTGCTGCTGTCTCCGTAAGGGTCTGCCCTTGCTGCCCACTCAAGGAGTGAGGATATGAGCTGTGAACATGCCTGTAGGAAAAACAGGAGCTCAACCTTGAGAGGGACCAGGCATGGTCATCACTGGCAAAGTTATCCAAGTGTGAGTGAGAGCAGAGCATTGCCAGGTTTGTGTGTTTCTGCATGTAAAATGCTGTGGAAAGAGGGAGATTCGACTAGGCAGGTAGAAGGAGAAAGCTGGGTCAGCTGCCATCCCAGCTTACACCGAAAAAGAAATACCCCGTGGCAGCATATTCCACACTTCTAAGCTTGAACCTTGCCTGCATGCCTGCTGTCACGTGCACCCCCACGCGTGCAGGGATGTGTCCCCCTGCCTGCCTGCCCACCTTCCTCCAGCCACCGCTGCCCTGTGGGCACACATCCTATCTCCATCCCACCCTACCATCTCCACGCAATCTTCCCTGAATTGCAGTGAGGCCACGGGAGAAAGCAGCCATGTCCCCTGGGAACTGCCCTACTTCGGGAACTTCGGGGAAAAAAGAAGTGCTATTGTTTTAAGATAGAGACAAATATTACAGCTTTATAGACAGATAAATAGAATAAGGAAACACTGCTTAGATAAATAAATGCTGTGGATACGTAGATACTCTAAACAATTATGTAGATGGATGGGTGCACAACCAGTCCATAGACAAGGATGATATCAGGATGCTCTTGCAGAACAGGAGAGATGCACGCCGGTTATATAGCCCTGCTCTGATCCTGTTCTGAACTGTTTGTCCCCTTCACTGATGCTCTTGCCAAGGCAGTCATTTGTATGGTGAGCTGCTGCTTTTTCTCAGGAAGGCTTGATTTCTAGTCTCCATACTCTGTAGCTTTCCAAGCATTGCAACTCCAATTTGGAGAGCAGCCTTGGAAGAGAGAGCTTAATAAAGCCAGGAAAATCCATTTATGAAAACAGCCCGACTTGGACCTGCCTTCTGTTCTGTTCCTGTGGGTTCCTGATCCAACAGGACAAGGGGAGCTGAGCTGTGGGGAAACCAGCCTCGGCAGCTGCCTGCACCCCTCCAGTGCTTGGGTACCCGCTGGAAGCAACGGCATCTGTTGTGCTGCCTCCTCTGCCTAGCAGGGTTTCATCCTTTAGCAGATGGTCTAGAAATGCAAAACAAAGTCTCAGAGCGGACTGTTGACATCGTTCCTTTGTAGGCTGTTCAGAATTTGATTCAAATAGTCTATATTTGTCCTGGGTGTTTCAAACCATGCTTTGGAGAATTTGGCTGGGAAGGTCTGGAGAGCTGGCTGGCTCCCAAAGCTTCCCTGTTACAAATACTCCTGCCTCAGTTTTCAGCTTGTTATGCTTCTACTCATGATCTGAAGCAGAAGCACAGTAGTTGCTTAAATGGAGGGATGTGAGATTTTTGTGGTTTCCTAGAAAGAGTTTGGCATTCAACTTGGTTCTAGAAATGGTAAAAGTTGGTGCTTCTTCAGAGCAGTTGTCTTCTCCTTTCTGGCAGATAACTTTTTGCTTTATCTGCCCTGGCTTCCTGATATAACTGACACAGGTCTATTGCACTTGACTCAATTTCTTGAAAAATAAGTATTACTAGACAGGTCAATAGCTGATATGGTTCAAAGTGTAGCCCATGGTGGGTTGAGTGATTTTGAAAGCTTCTCTTTACCTCTTTATTATTTTTCTGGTTGCAATTCAGCTGAGGATATGGCTCAGCAAATGATTTTATTATGCACCAGTCTCTTCTTGTGCAAGAAACTTTCCATTCTCACCCACTAAGGCCCACTTTAAAGGAAGGCAAGCAAGATTTCATTACCACTTTACCAACTGCATGCTTGTTAGCAGAGAAGGTCCAAGACTTGACCATGCTACGCAGAGCAGCCTCTACTCCCACCTTCAAAGTTGTGACCAGTTGTGAGTAAAGGGTGAAAAATACCCCAGATTCCCCCTTTCCAAGCCTTCCTGTGACAGGCTACTGGCAAAGACTTGTTTCGCAGCACTACCAGAAACTGTACTGAGAGCTCTGTTAAATATAGCAGAGCTGTGCAACACCCCCATGTGCTGGACGTTCAGTCTGTTCCTCTCTGCGTGCCGAACGACGAACATGGTGAAACAGCTTGTTCTTGCTGCTGTTAGGCAGAAGATGCTTGCTATCTTTGTGCATTGTCCCTGTGAGAAGTACATATGGGCTGGACAGCACGCATGGATCCCCTGGTGAAGATTCATCTCAGCCATGGAAGAAAATACTGGGCCGATTCATTGTGCAATTATCAGAAGATGGGTTTTCTCTGTAGTGTCCTCAGATGGGCACTGGCCAGCAGAATTCCCTCTGGATCCATGTCTTGGTTTATGCCTGTTCTTTGGCTATTCATATTAGAAAATATGCTTTGGAAGAACTCGGTGCTTCCAGCAATATGTCTTGAGGGTCTTCTAGTTCCATCTTGCCATGATTTATCTCCCCCCCCACAACATCCCACCTTTCTTCCACCTCTCATTGTGCCACAGCTGCAAATGAAACGAGCAGCTACCTGCAGCTCCTTGCTAACAGTGCTGCAGATTGATAGCTCCTGGGTGCAGAAACACTTGTCACGGGCTTGACAGGTGGCTCAAGGTTGCCTGATGTTGCAGGGTGGAGGTGGAGGGAGGGAGCTGGCGAGCTGCGTGCTCGTGCTTTATGGCCCTCCTGGTGGGACTGGTAGGCGGCCTGGCATAGCAACTGCTCAGGGCATTTACTAAGAGATTTATGAGTTTGTAATTTTCAGAGGCCCTGAAGCAAAAGTATCTTTAATTAAACTTTTACTCTCTCTCTCCTCCCCCTTTCCCCCCTTCCCCCCCGCTTCCTACCCGCTCCCCACTCTCATCCCTGCCTGTGGTTTGTTTACTGAGACCCAGCAAAGATTTTGGAGAACAGGTAGGAGTCTTTAAGCGTAGCCAGGAGGAGCAGAGGATTGCAAAGCAAACAAGCAGATGGCAGATATGATAAAGCAGCCCCCAGCTGGCTTTGCCAAGCTCAGAGAGGACTCTGCAATACAGTTCAAGGGTCCCACAGTAAAAGCTTCCTGCATCCGTCTGCTCCGGACATGGATTTGGCAAGGTGTCTGAGAGACTGACGGCCAAGCCATGTTCCTGTGCTCTCATTTTCCTGGTGCTTGGATCCTGGCATAACTTACAGCTACCTGGAGAGTGGGGGTGTTGGGAACGAGACGGCCTTATGTTGCTCTGTGTTGCCCTGCTGTGGCTGACATGCATGTGCAGCCATCCATCTCTGAGTGGTGGTCCCCTCTAGAGGGGCAGCACAAAACCAAAGGATAACAGGCAGCCCAGTTATATTATTATTTTGTTTTTCTTTAAAAGGAATTTCTAGAAGAATAAGATGAAAAATTGGCCTGGCCTTTGCGGTATATTGTCAAGGGAATAGGGATGGTTTCCTCAGGAGATGCTGCCTTGGTATTGCCTAGGACCTCCCCCATCGCCAGTCTTATTTTGTGATCCCTCCCCAGCCACTGAGTTGGTGGCAGTGTCCCTACCCAGCCAAGTGATGTCAGCCCTGTGAATAGATTTCTATCAACCCACTCAGCCCTAACGAGCTGCAGTTAAAAGGCTCTGGAGACATAATGGTGTCTGCGTAACAGCAGTGATTATTTCCTTGAGAGGTAGGATGAAAGGTGGCTCTGTTCTACTACTTCTGCACAGACTTGATAGCTGCTTCTAAAAAGTGGCTTGGTTGTGGTCCTGGTGCCTCCACTACCACAGCTCCCCCGCCTCATGCTGCTTTCTGGTCTCATGCTTGTGCTGCCTGCACACTCAAGCCATGGTCCGTAGGGTGCTACCAGCCCGATGGGTGCCTCCAGGCAGGTGAATTTGGGAGAGGGTTTGGCAGGGTCCGCTGCAGGATGCTCTTGCAGCCTGAAGTGGGCTTTGTGCAAGGAGCACTTGGCCTGATGCTCAGCAGACACGTGTAATCCCAACTAGAAAGCCAACAGCCTTGTGCAAGCTCCCTTTTTCTTTGTGTTTTGTTTTTGGTTTTTCTTTTTCCCCTTTTTCCCCTCGTCACCATGCCGTGGGTGGAGATGCTGTTTATCCCACTTGCTCCTTCCTGCTCCCTCGACAGTGCAGATGGAGAAGTCACATGGCCTCCACATGTCTTCAGGTCTGGCTGCCCAGTGTGGGTATGTTGTCGTGTCTCTTGTCATGAGCTACAAAGCCATCAAGAAGGGGGTGTGTTTTGGGGGCATGGGGTGTGGGGCAAGGAAACGGCGCTTAGTCACGGAGGTAAAGGCTGAATGCCCCGTCTTTCTCTGTCCTTGTGGCTCACAGGCTAACGTGAGGCATCTTCCCTCCCACCTGCCTTCAGGGTGCTGATGAAGTAGCTTGGAGG
>VZTL01035770.1:0-16822 GCA_013400535.1 Scopus umbretta | reverse complement strand
ACTTTTTTTTTTTTTTTTTTTTTTTTTTTTTTTTAAATTTTGGCATGAAAGCCGATGATCTAAACACTGAAGTGGTTTTGGCAGTGTGAGTTTTAAACCTCATAGAAAACAAAACATTTTTGTCACTGCACCTCCTTTCAGACACATGGCTGGAATTAACATGGCCAATCCCCTCAAATCTCTCAACAGTCATTTGAAAAGGGTGAACTGTGTGCACCATATATTCTTGTGTATAAAGTGAGAGCACTGTGGCAAAATGTCATTTTCATTACTTTCCATGCAGTCTTCCAACTTTTCTCTCTAACACTGCAAACAGAATCTCTACCAGTGAAAATGTTCTCAAACCACTGTTTTGAGCAGCCCTCCCCTTTTCCAGGGCACAATATTGCTTTTACATTACACCTCCTTCAGCACCATAACACTTTTCCCCTACTCCCACCCTGAGTTTTAATCCCTGGCACCTTCCTGGTCATCTGGTGTCCATCCCTCATCTCTCTGGCTCTTACAAACGTTACAAACCCATACATCCATTGCTTTGTCCCTTTCACAGAAGACCTTTAAGAGCCAATAAAACTTCATGTCACCTCTCCTGAACATCATTTTCTGATGTGAATCATACTTCAAAAGAGAAACAAAATCAGTAACACGGTAAGAGGGAAGCTACTACATTAAGGCATGATCACGAACAATTTTTACAGTTTTGCTTGCATCCTGCAGCCCTTCTGTAATGACAGTCTCCACTTAACTCACCTTTCTGCTTTATGAATTTGAACTCTAGGTCTTCTTTTTCAGCCAGAAAGAGCTTAACACAGTATGGATATTATCATAATAAATAATGAAATAGTCATATAATATAGTCATCTGGATCAGTAGACAAGCACGGATCTTTTCTAGGTGCTCCTACAGACCATTTCTTTAACTCTGAACTGGGATTTATATAGTAATGCAAACTCTGATCCACAGACATATTAGACACCACAGTTTTAATGGGAGTTTAACAGTCTGATGCATTATTTGATTTCCAAATGCAGTCAGCGCCAGCCCATCATTAGACATCAAGGCAATAATGTGGCCCCAGGGAACGCTTCCCCCTAGACCCTAGTAATCACTATTGGCCCTTAGATTTCATGCCAAAGTGTTAGTTCATTCAAAATTTTGCTCTTTTTTGTTAGAGCTTAAAGAAAAGGACAGAGGGTAATTTCATACACAAATGTACAAGAGATTTGGTGTTCATCTGGTGTGAAGAAGGTAATTTAAAAGCTCTTTTATTTAGAAAATCTAAATATAAGAAACTTTGGCCTTCGTTTATTGGGATTCAGAATCAGATCTGGAGACCAATAATAGTTCAGCTCACAAACCATAGAGAGATGTAAGCCCCACTAATTTTATGCTCCTTTAATCTGCTTTCATCAACTGTGTGGATTTTGTAAAAGCACTCAAAAATTAAATATTACCATTTAGTAAAAGCATTGACTGATTTCTAAAGGGTTAGCTTGCAGCATTGCTGAAAACATTAGTGACATGGCAAATAATCCAGTGCTATGAGCTTCCCAGCACTACATGATTTCTATTCTAGCAACGTAAATATTACTGTATGAAAGTTATTCCATTCTCTTAATAAAGGGAGAGAAAAAAAGCTTGGCTTGGATGTTGATCTGCTTCCGATGAAGTTATAAATAAACTGTTACGCGTAGTCTCTGAGACAAACCAGTTTGGATGTGCTCAAATATCATATTCATTAACATAGATTGTATTTACACAAATAGAAAAAAAGACTATAGTGAATAAGGCCATTGATTTCAATGTAACAAGCAACGCAAAGCAATTGAGTGCTGTTAAGCAACAATGCAAGCAATATTGCTTTTACCAGTTTTATAATAAATTTTTTTAACATGTGTTTTCTTCATTTCTATGATCATTGTTATCATGAATAATTGCATTAAGAGTGCCATTTCATCAAATTAACTTACAACTGCAATAACCTTTCATGAAGATTTTTAGCATAATAGTTACTGTGAATATATAGAGAGCTGAGTTCTGAGAAAAACCACCAAACAGCTTAGCACAAATGAAAACACATTGCGTGCAGCAGATCCTGGCACTGTGCAGTACAGTTACAAAGAGCATTAATGGAGAACAAGCCTGATGCCATCCAGCTCATAAACTATCATCAGTTTCTTGACTAGAAAAACCAACGTCATCTCCATCTTTCTACTCCAACTCAACAAAATGCTGAATAAGCTTCTACGAGCAGCAGCCACAGCACATGTCAAAGCACAGTCCACTGTTCATGTTATCCATCAGGAAGTAGCTGTGACAAAATTAAGACATCCCCATGTGCAATCCTATGCCTGACCTGCATTCCTTCCCTCCTTGGACATGAGTGACACAGGAGAACAACTTGCCACCAGCTGAAGTGGTAGATGGACAGCTAACAAATTTGCTACACGCTGTCTGGGCACAAAACCTCCCCACAAAGTCAACAGGAAAGTTACTTCCAGCATCAAGTAACTTCCAGTGATATCCGAGCATCCAGACTTTAGAGTCAAATTTAGATGGTGGCAGCAATGACCACAATTCCCCTGGTCATGAGAAACACTGCGGATATAGCAAAACCACAGAGGTAATGAGGCAGTGGTGGACAGACTGTAAGACATCTGGCTGTGATGCCGCTGTGAGAAAGGTGACAAAATCTTAGATTTCTGAGATGCTGTATTTTCACCATCAGGGCAAACAGAGAAAGTATTAATACCATTGGAGTGCTGTGCTAAGCTCTAGTTAGCCATGCTCAAGGAATCCTAATTTCTGAATCTAACTGACTATGGATAAGGGGAAATAGAGAAATTACATGAGACTGTGGCCTGTTTGACCTCAGACAGAGGTTGAGAAGAAGTATGATGGCTATCAGAGGATATTGTGGGAGTGGAGGGAGAGGAGATGTGTCAGCAAGTGTAAAGAACTGGGATCAATGAACCATTTGGTCTCTGCCACCTCTGTATGTAGCTACTCAGCTGGCTCTCAACAGAGGAGATCTGGAGGGTGACCTTGGCCAACTTCTTTCCTGATGGAAGATCCACACCCAGGAATTCCCATGAGATTCAACTTTTCTGTTTGAATCTTTACTTTTCATCCCTCTGGAAAAATTTACAGTGTTTCTGTAAGGTTTAAAAAACCTGCTATATAGAATCTTCCAAAGTGGGGAAAAAAAGAGAGTGCAAGAGAGAAGGAAATGCACATGGAAATATTCCTTGCTGAAATCAATGGATATTGTTTTTGATAACATTACACTGTGTTTGTCGTGTCCCCTTCCCTCCCCCTGAATGGGACCAGTGAAATTCCAACATTATGAACCCAGCTGAAACCCTGCTCTGGCTACTGTACGATCTCTGCAATAATGAGATCCAAGCTGGGTTACTGTTTTCAAAGGAGTGGAAGGGGTTTAATAATTTTAACTCGAAGACTGCTGCTAAAATTAGTAGTATGTTCAATTTTGATTGTTTTGGTGTTCAGAACAGACGGGATCCAGTGATTTTATCACAGTCCCAGTATGGCTGAAACTCACTGGAAAGAAAAATCACCCATTTCACAGCTGCTTCGAGAATCAATTGGCAAAGCCCTCTGTACACAGAAAGCAGGGGAGGTGAGCAAAAGCACTACATGTGTTTGTTCAAAGCATAAAATGTGCAAGTCAGATCTAAGGAAATATTACATGACGACTGGGTTGGAACTATGCAAGGCCAACCTTTTCTATACTGTCTAGAGATGCCTTGTACACAGAAAGCAGGGGAGGTGAGCAAAAGCACTACATGTGTTTGTTCAAAGCATAAAATGTGCAAGTCAGATCTAAGGAAATATTACATGACGACTGGGTTGGAACTATGCAAGGCCAACCTTTTCTATACTGTCTAGAGATGCCTTGTACACAGAAAGCAGGGGAGGTGAGCAAAAGCACTACATGTGTTTGTTCAAAGCATAAAATGTGCAAGTCAGATCTAAGGAAATATTACATGACGACTGGGTTGGAACTATGCAAGGCCAACCTTTTCTATACTGTCTAGAGATGCCTTGTTCATAACCTCAGGCTACTGTCAGCACTGTGATGCCTGCAACAAAGTACTATGTGCATATCAGTACTTGATGAACTGAATGAATAAATGTTAAATCCCAAAACAAGATGTTCCTTGTGATCTCCATTAAAAGTCTGCAACCCTTCAAAACAAGAGCCTTAACATCATAATCTCCATGGCATCTAAATCATCACGAGAAATGAGTTAATTTTCCATACATCGTGTTCTGCCAAGCAAAGTTATTTTTCTGAATACTTACTATGCAACTGCTCAATGGGAAAGGCGAGACTGGAGCTAACCCCACGCATTCTCAGTGTGCAGCTCAGCCTGATGAGATGCTTTCTGCTAATTGAAGCAAGATCCTGTTCAGGTTCCACCTTTCTTTGGCTCTTCATCTTCTTTGTACTCTCTCAGTCAAAGCACTGGCAGAGGCTGTGAGCGATAAGCAGCTCCTCCACTACTCGGGCAGTGCTGGAACAACTGCCTTGTACTGGGAACCTGCTGTTTATTTCCCAAAATGTATTTATGTCAAAGTACTTTATCAAGGTTCAGACTCGGAGAAAGAGAACAGGACATCTGTGTTCTGATCTGCAATTAAAATATTTCTGTTGAGCTGGGTGTTTGGACTGAATCCCTGAAGCTGCCTTTCCACAGCTACTTTTCTCCATTTTAAACACAAGCTTCATTTAGGCTTTTCTGTGGTTCCATTCTTTGTAGTTACCTTGGATGACTGTAAACTCGGTGAACACAGGATAAAATGTGTTAATACCCAGCACTGTTACGAGGAGTGAGAAAGCAAAGCAGCATGGCTGCAGAGCAAAGGCTCAGTGAACAAGGACAAGAATTCAAGACTGACGAGGGAGGACCCAGGAACCATGAGACCAGCTCAAAAAAAGTCTTTCATCAAAAATACTAAATCTGAGGCCCGCCTTTTTCCCCCTGGGTTTCCAGATTGCATTGCCAGCGTGCTTTCTACCCCATAGGGGCAAGAGGAACTCCTTAAAAACAATCAAAGAAAGCTCAGATCTTCAATAAATCACATGTACAGGATCCTAAGGTTGTGTATAAATTCAAAATACCACAGAGCTCATGATGAAACCACAAAACTTGGCAGCAAGTGCCACCCCTTGCTACACACAGCTGGGAATGAAGCCATCTTCCCAAAGCATTTATTTACAGCTCTCTTGACGATATATACCTACATCTGAATCCATTAAGCCAATATCAGCATTCCTGATGCTTTTAATGATCTCTGGAGCGGGCCTCTGAAGACAGCCAGTCTCTGAGCCACAGAAGAGAAAAACAGAGGTGTTGAGATGGAGGTTTTCTCAGACCCCAGAGGCAAGATGCGTGGCAGTTCCCAAAAGGCTTGATTTGCCTGACATGGACCCAAAAGTGAGCCTGTACTCAGACTAGAAAGCAAGCTCTGATTCTGGCATAAATCAAGAAGAGACAGTACAAGGCCTACGGGGAGCAAAGAAAAGATGGAATCAGGAAACCACAATTCATCATCTATCTTCTTGGTATCCTGCTAACAACAGAAACTTCCAAACTAATGAGTATTTGAATGCAGCCTTACATGCAATGTATCATCACTGAACAGAGTATTAAAACATCAAATAAAGAGTTCTAAGATTAACAGGATGTTTACAAATAATTATTAGGAGGTGATTGCCTAATTTTGGACTTTGGTTTGGTGTATTTACTTTCTTATATTCAAATATATCTGTACTTTGTAATATTTACATATATCTAATTTGTGGCCTCACATAGTATTGCTATAAAAATGCTGATTTACTATTTATGCAGACACAGTACACATTTTACTGTGCTGCAAATGCAATTTGCCAAGCTGTTTCATTCCTCCTTTTGTAGTTATGTGATTAATTATTTTGATTTTCCTTTATTTATTTTGCTTAATAAACTTTTATGCATTTTGTTCAACAAATAATACAAAGTTTGGTTCTGGTTAAAAAAAAATATAATTTCTAAAAGTAAAAAAAAGTCTTTCCTATCGGTCTTTAGGTTTATCACTTGGCCTAAATACGACCCCTCTACTATAAGAACTACTGTGTTGAACACTCATAAAATCCCATACTCGATACCTGTACCGCATTATTTTCTGTCCAGCCTTGGTTATGAACAGTTGCAAGAAAAAGGGAACTGCTACATACACAACCCAACATTGGTCAATCTAATTTATAGGCTGATACTTCACTACTAAATAAGGCTGGAATGTGCACTCCACAGGCGTAAGAGAGGCACTGGTGATGTGGGAGGTTCTTGCAATGCTTTGAGGACATGGCTCAGTTGTGCCAGGCACTGTACAAATCGGTATGTTCTAGCTATTGCAGTTATATTCAATTTCCCTGGGTACTACGGATATACAGTAATTCTTACCGGATACAGGAAATTGACTTTAACCCACATCAACGCATACTTCCCTGCCCATCATATCCCACAGGTAACCCCAGATGCATTACAAAGTCCTTGAGCATCATTTCCACACGGACCTCCTGATAACAGCACCAAGAAGGTCAAAACTTTCCCCACACCACCCTATGGGAGACCTATGTAGGACAAACTATCCCTTCTGCCTGCCCCAGATTATGGCTTTCTGCACAGGGGAGGAGAGGGCAATGCTCGCTCTGGGTAGGTAGGTCCAGCATGGTAGAGAGGAGCCAGGCCCTGATGCCATCTCCCCATGAGGCTGCCAGCAGAGACAAAGTAGTAGGTGCTCACAAACTCTTCTCTCCTTCAGGCACCCTAGCTTTGGTACCTGTTATCTCTAAGGTCCATATATATGAATAGGCAGAGAGACAAAGAGACTTTGGAGGGCATATAGCAGTTCCGAGGAAGAGCCTAATTTGAGTGCTCTGAATGTCCTCTGGCCCAGCCTGTCCCACTTGCCACTGCGCACAGGGATAACCGCAGAGGCTGAGCTTCCCCTGCAGGCACCTACATTTAGAGGCAAGTGGACAATGTGACTGCCTCCCTTTGCCCTGTGATGAACAAAGGAGGTGGGAGTCATAACAGGGCATCTCCCTTGCACGAGTATTATATCAAAAGTAACACATTATCAAGGGAGAAGCAGGCAAGGAGCTGTGATTCTGCCTGCTTTTTAGTTAATGATACACCATCCCTTCAAAAGGCAAAATATCATTCTGCCACTATGCCTGCGTGAAAATGTACATACATACCACTGTTTATGGTGAGTGATCACAAACCAGTAATACTTCTTACTACATCATTTTGATCAAGGAAGAGTATTAATAAACACAAACACTTTCTACTCCACAGTAAGAAATGCTTAGAAACCAAATTCCAGGTACAAAGAACTATGTTTCCAAAAGCACCAATCTGGGGCAGTTATGGACGTTCTCTTACACACATCTAGCGATTTCCATTTTCTCTATTCTTGCATAAATCTTTTTCCTCCATTAGCTCATTTAGTCAGGGTCACATTCAGGAGGGGTGAACTGGCTCTCTCAAAGCTCCTTCTACGATCTCAGGAAAACTATTATACTTATCTATATCTCAATTGCTTATTTGTAAAATGAAAATAACTGTACTCTTCTCATAGAGGAGCTTAACTGCATCGCAAGAAGACGTACACTGTGACTGCTAACACTGTAATATTCTTCTTTAAGCCATAATAATGCTGACATTTTACTAGTGTTTCGCTCTTCCCCTCTCAGAATTGTTAGAGCTAAAAAACCAATGCTTCATGTACTGAAATGCCAAGGAAAAGAGTATGATATAAATATACAGATATGAAATAACATCTAAAAATGATGATTTTGATCTTTCAAAAGACAAATCACTAATCTCTGGCTCTAATGAGATATGGGATGATAAAGGTCATGCTGAGTAAAGGACTAAGCTGATGGATCAGTCCAAAAGTTTCAAAACTGATATTGCCGCTCTTGTCCCATTGGGAAGAAAAAAGCAATCCTTTGTATATATTGCAGCAGACTGTTACAGGCACATTAAAGAGACCCATTAATTGTGCTTAACGCAAGGACCATTCTAAACTCACCCAAGGATGTGCAGACTGAAGCGTGCTACTGTGGTGTTTTAAATGCCACAAAATTGTTCCATTTATTCTTTCAAAATACATTTTCAGTCTGAAACCGGTAAAAGCTTTTTCACCTCTGCACATCTTTATGAGGATTATTAATGTGATACAGTAGAAGTTGCCAGATGACTGTGAAAGGACCTTTGGTCAACAGTAACTTGAATTAGCCGCTGACATGAAAAAAGAAATACAGCGTAACACGGTTTTATTCAATTTGGTACTTGCTAGTTTAGGACTTGATTTAAATCTGATAATAGAATTGCCAACAGATAAGAGCACCTCAACAGAGCACTACCATAATCCTTGACTTACACCTTTCATCCTCAACATTTTTAGCATTTCACCGTCACTCCCACTGGGTTGCCAACTGGTGTTTGGCATACTTTGCAGAGCTCTGCAAAGAGTGCATCTCTTTGTTTCACTGGCTTACGTTTCTTTGGTGTTTCCTTTGCTCAGGTGAGCTGGGTGCTGTCTTATAAAACCCAGCCCATGGTGCTTTCCTCTCTAATAAGAGCAATAAAGATCTGTGACCTCTCACACCAACAGAAGCTGGTACAGAATTGCTGGACTTTACCTGCTGCTCCTTTCTACTTAGCCTCCACTGAACTGGCTTGTCCATCGCTTTTAAGATCTTTGATGAAAGCTAACGTTCTAATGCTAAATAAGCAAGAAGTCTGAGAAAACAGCCAAACTTTTTCCTTTGAAGAGTTTATTCCTCTATGTCTGCAACTGAACAAATGCTGTAAGGTATAGCTGAAAAAGCATCTTGCTCTCTACTTTTCTTTCAGCAACTATTTTAAGCTTATTCTGGGTTAAATTTGCAACTATGCTCTTAGGTAAATATCAGCTTGCAATACAGTAATCAGGTTCAGCAGACTACACAGACAAAGAGTGAGGAAAGCTGCTCTGCAAACCAGAGAAGGCAGAGAGAAGAGGAAGCGGAGAAGAGAAAATGAGGGTACATTTTTGTGGGAGCTGTGGAACAAGGCAGTTTTACTCTTCTGTTTCCTCTGCCGCCCAAGTGAGCTCATTATTGCATGCAGTATTTGATGGAGATTGATTAATTGCAAAAGGGCCTAGAATGGACATAGTTATTGTCATTTAATTCTAAATAAATACAATATCATATAAATTGCATCTAAGGGGACAAAAAAAATCTTTTGTCCCTCTCAGCAGTAAGGAAAATACAAAGTAAACAGTGTTAATAATAGAAACAAAGGGATGTAGTCTAGCAGAGCTTTTAGGTCCCTGACTCTATTCATAGAAGGGGGAAAGAAAGGAGGGTAAGGTACAATCTAACCTAATTATGGCTTTGTAAAAATTATTTTCAAGCCATTAACTGAGATTCAGCCTACTTAGATTGTAAACTTCTGGGGGCAAAGACTTGTTCTTCTCTGTACTTGCATGTCTTGCAAAATGTGGTCCGTGTCCCTGACAAGAGCTCCTGGGCCCCAGTATATTAACCCACCACACTGTCCTGGTTTCATGAAGGTGAGCCAGCCTTGGCTAGCCACGTGCCAGCAGCTGTGCCCTCTGCCAGAGGACCTCTGAAGCTCTCACTTGGCATTAACAGCTGGTAAGGCAGAATGTGGTTTGAGGTTTATGAGGTAGAGTGGGAAGAAGTAAACACTTCAGTTTAATAATCGGTCCTTCCATGAAATCCCAGTATCTCTGGCATTAGAATAGGTAACCATCTTCTCTGTGGAGAGATCAGCATGAGTCAGGAGCCAGGCCAGGAAAAACTCTTCCTGAGAACTCAGGGGTATACACATGGTCCTACCCAAAATCAATCATCCAGAATCTTGGTCAGTGTGAAAATAAAATTGGAAGAGTTACGAAGTTGAGGGGGGGGAAGACCTCCTGGGGAATGATCCCAACTATCTTTCAGTCTGAAAGTGCTATTCATCGAGAATGAGCACATTCTTTTTGATTTTCCATTTCTTTCAGGTCAGCTGCACGCATAACTCCAAGCCACTCTCCATAATATTTGGAAAGTCATGGCAGTCAGGTGAAGTCCCTGGTGGCTGGAAGAAGGGAAACATTGTGCCCATTTTTAAAAAGGGAAGAAAGGAGGATCCTGGGAACTACCGACCTGTCAGCCTCACCTCTGCGCCCAGGAAGATCATGGAACAGATCCTCCTAGAAGCTGTGCTATAGCACATGGAAGATAGGGAGGTGATTAGAGACAGCCAGCATGGCTTCACCAAGGGCAAGCCCTGCCTGAATAACCTAGTGGCTTTCTAGGAAGGCGTGACTGCATCGGTGGACAAGGGAAAAGCAACGGATGTCATCTATCTGGACTTCCTTAAAGCCTTCGACACGGTCTCCCACAACATCCTTCCCTCTAAATTGGGGAGATACAGATTTGATGGGTGGATTGTTCGGTGGATAAGGAATTAGTTGGATGGCAGCATCCAGAGGGTGGTGGTCAATGGTTTGATGTCCAAATGGAGACCTCACCTGGAACAGTGCGTCCAGCTCTGGAGCCCTCAGTACAGAAAAGACATGGACTTGTTGGAGTGGGTCCAACATTTCCTACGAGGACAGGCTGAGAGAGTTGGGGTTGTTCAGCCTGGAGAAAAGAAGGCTCCAGGGAACCTTATTGTGGCCTTTCGGCACTTAAAGAAGAGTTATAAGAAAGATAGGGACAAACTTTTTAGTAGGGCCTGTTGCAAGAGGGCAAGGAGTAATGGTTTTAAACTAAAGGAGGCTAGCTATAAGGAAGAAAATTTTTACAATGAGGGTGGTGAAACACTGGAACGGGTTGCCCAGAGGGGTAGTGAAGGCCCCATCCCTGGAAACATTCAAGGTCAGGCTGGATGAGGCTCTGAGCAACCTGATATAGTTGAAGATGTCCCTGCTCACTGCAGGGGGGTTGAGCTAGATGATGTCTAAAGGTCCCTTCCAACCCAAAGCACTCTATGATTCTATAACCTGCCATACACAGAGAACCGCTTATTGTCATGGTTCTGTTGTGATATGTATGGTGCCTGCTGGTTTTATGCGGCTTCAGGTGCTGGAACCAAAAAAACACACAAGTGGTTTCGTGGAGTGGGTGGGGGGACTGAGGAGGAGTCCTGCCCAACTCTATGACTGCAGAGAAAAAAAAAATTGAAAATTTAAATGCACCCTTAAAGATCCTGAAACTGAAAGGAAATAACAGAACTGAAACACGTTACTTTAAAACAAGCTGATTTAGAGTCATTCCCGACTTTGAAATGTGCTGTGAGGGACTGCGCAGTGTAGAAATTTTGTGCTCTTAAATGGCCCGCACCTCCCAGCACCACAGCGATTACATTTCAATTGCAGGTGAAGAAGTTCCACGGTGTAATTTATAAGTCATCTCCAATCTGTGGAAAGCTCTGGTATATTACAGGTAAAAGCGCCTCGCTTCTTACACAGCAATCATCAGATGTCAAGAGTACAAGTGCTTGGTTCTACTGGTATCCAGCCTCATGCATAGGTTTGAAAAACACGTGCAGATGATTTGGCCAGGAGCATTATTTTTTAATTAAGAGGGGGAAAAAAAAATCTTTAGAAAGCATCTTAAACTGACAAGGTGAGGTGTGTAGAATGACCTAAGACAGACAGGCACTGATTGAAAGCCATTGAGGTAATTCCAGAAGTAATTAGATCTTTGGACAACAAAGTGATGAAACAGGACAAATGACCTTTTCTCATTCGCACACTACCAGCTTATTTTTCTGATTTGTTTCATTCTCCAGGAACAGTATTTCTTTTAAA
Source organism: Scopus umbretta (assembly GCA_013400535.1). Lineage (NCBI taxonomy): Eukaryota > Metazoa > Chordata > Aves > Pelecaniformes > Scopidae > Scopus > Scopus umbretta. The sequence goes on along the minus strand of VZTL01035770.1, from coordinate 4,933 downwards.
TACTAGCAGAAAAAAAAAAAAATATGGCTACAGCACTGAGCAGGGATGCAGAGTATCTGGATTCAGTGCCTGGCTCTGCTGCAGATTTCCAATATGACCTTGGGCACATCCATTAATCTCTTGCATCTCAGTTCTTTAGCAGTAAAATGGAAGGAAAGCTACTACTTTTTCCTTGCCCGCCTGCTTGTCTTCTCTGCGGAGCCCGTAAGCATTTTTGGAGCAGAGAGTTTCCTAGCATAACCACGTCTATAAATTTAGCAGAGGCCATGCAAGTCAAACACTGTGCTAAAAGTCAAGCACGGAGAGGACAAAGGCAGCATTTGGAAGCGCTTCCTGGTCCCCATACTACCTGTGTGCCTGGGTCTTTGCTCCAGCCTGGGACCAGGTCCCCAGGCTACCCCCTGCCCAGCACAGTGCTGGAGGGAGCAGCGCTGCCTGCGAGGGCAGGAGATGACACCCTGCCACCCACCTGCCCCTGCCCGCCGCACATAACCTAGTGGCGGTGCGTTTGTGAGGCAGTTCCCACGACCTCAAAACCCGACTTGAAATACAAAATTTACCAAATTTTTAGAGCAGAGGAGGAAGGTCGGAATTTAGGTCTAAGCCACATGGCAACTTTCATCTAAGATACAGTATCAGATAATTACACATTGGCCTTACAAAGTTATTGTGAAAATTGACCATCCTTGGCATCTAATCACTGCTTTGCTGCATCTGTGAGAGCACAAATATATAAATATGCACCCAGACACTGACATACACATTCTGTCTGTATATAATATTCAGAGATACCTATGTGTGTATGCATACATATCATTACACACCCACACATGATCACATTTCAACATAGAGAGGAATGTCAGAGATGGTTTACCATCAGAATAAACATCCAGCTTGACACATTTTTCACAAGACCTCTGTGAATTCAGCATAATTACATTTTTTGAGGATGTATTTTGCAAATGTGCCAGATAATGCCAGAAGCACAGCTTTGAGTTGTCTGCATTCTTACTCCCACCAGTGTCCTTGCTATGACAGTTTCGATACAAACAGTGTGTATTAGATCATTAGTGCAGAGACAACCCTCTCTCCCTGCCATGCTTTTGAAGCTCAGTCTGATGAATGGGAACTTGCTCCTTTTGCATTGAGCTTGGCCAATATATCAGACAGCTGCGCGCAGGGAATGGCATCTAGATTGCACCTGACCATGCTTCTGGGGTGTTCCCTATCAGCAGAAACAAACAAACAAAAATACACAACATGCCTACAATCGATCAAGGTATAATTTTCTAGAAGCATACGGAAGATCATTTATTGACTAATAAGCGAGCCAATTATCCAGGGTTCATTAAGCAGTATGAGCACTCAAACCTCTACCTGCATCTGTAAGATTTCTCAGTGCCCCATGCAGACAGGAGGGTGTTTGCGTGACTCACTGTGTCTGTTGTAGTCCCTCTTAAAAAGCAGAACGGTATTTAACTCATGGAAATGTGCAAAGAACGACGAGTCAAAGATTTCTGTGCATGAACAAGGAATAAAGGGGGCGGGGGGGGAATGGTTGGTTGGTTGTTTTTAAATTTTAAACACTTGCAGAATATTTCAAAAGGCAAAACTTGTAAAATCTCTCACTTTGCACGAAATGACCTGGAAGAGGTGACAGTAATTACAATCAGAAGTTGTCCAACAATGCAGCCTTACGCTCTGCATCACCCTTTTGCTAATCAAGTCGCTGTATTGATCACCTCTCCTTGGATGCTTTCCCTTTTACCCCAGGGCCCATACGGTGCTCTCCATATGGGCTGTAGCTTAAGCTTTCACAACTCCACTACAGCAAGGCATGGAATTTGATTTGGAACAGAGTGGGGCAGCCCTGCACCACAAATACTACAGATACAAAAATCTTTTAGCTTTCCTATAGTTATATTTGCCCTCCAGAGATCACATGCCATTTCTATCACTATTAGAGAAGCACAGTAACTTTCTGATTTTCTCTTTCTGTCAGTCTCTGCATGATTCCCACAACTTTTGGATCAGATTTTAAAAGAATACTAATTCCCTACAAGCCTCATGAGAATAAGCTGCTTCATTCAGATGAGATACCCCAACCGGAGGTCCCACTGATAGAAAGGCTGTATTAAAATTGTGCTGTACTTGCAACATTAAGGAGCTTTGGAGGAGAAAGCTGCTGTGAATCCAAACCACAGGAACTGGCTTTATACAGTCTTCTGACCATGAAAGCATTTGGAAATCTGAATTTTGGCTATTTTTGCAAAAAGCAAAAAAGAAGGCCTCCTTACATCCGTATTTATGGACTTCGCTATTTTTCATTTTTGTTCGAGATCAAATTCTGGCATAGACTGGGTCTTCTCTGTTGACTTTGCAACTACACACAATGCTTGCACTAGCTCCACACTGACCCTGCTGATCCTCCTTGTCATTTCTTCCTGACTTGCTCCTGTGCAATCTCTGCTCTGAATACAACGATGATCAGCTACCTCTTAGAATCGGTGACTGGTTTAAAAAGATTTACCCCAACTTTAATTAAAAAGACAGTTATTACAGTCACATTTGAAATTCAGTTTTTCTTTTTTTAAAAAAAAAAAACAAAACCAAAAACAAACCATCCAGTTTCTTTTCTGCTATGCTAATAAAATTAGAAAAATTCTGCTGGAAAGTTCTAATGATAGCACTGTATATTTAAATTTCAAGACACACTAAGTTTAGAACAAGATAATGTGGCATTTTAATTATGGTTTTTCTATTTATATATTTCCTATGTGGCACAAGACCCCTTTAATGAAAGCACGTTTTAGAGTAGCTTCAACACCCAGCATTATTGCAAGTTTTTGAATGTGCCAGAAGCTTATCAGCTAAAATATGTTAATTTCTCTAATGGGGTAATGAAGTCTAAATGCTTTCAGGAAGACATTGCTATGATAATGGGTCTACTTAAAACACAACATTAGGAGAACCTTGATTACAGGTTGCTCAGTAGTTTCTGACTTCCTTAGGAACCAGAGTTTGTTCCATACCTAATTTGCTGCAAGAGCTGCTGGGAAGAAAGCTCATTTCCATTTACTTAGTCAATCACCTTTGATAACATAACCAAAACAGTTAGCTGCTTGGAAAAAAAATCTGATAACACAATTGTGTGATCCAGACTTAGAGAGCAACTTAGAGCTGCAAGCACTTTGAGGATGAAGCAGGTCTGAGCCACGTGCAGGGGAGCATGTGGACAGTGAGGTGGTGACACTTAAGCAGCAGATGCACAGTCAAAATGAAGTAACAGGTCTGATGAGAGGAAAAAAAAGCAGGGGAAGAGTTACATCAAGCAATGAAGATGGCATGCCTGCTAAGGAAACTGCCTGGCCAATGACTGTGCACATCTCTGGAACAAGACTCTCCATTTCTACTTGTGCAATACTCGGTAACGGGGAGACTCCCCCATCAGAGCCTCAAGGCACTTGTATTTCCTAACGTGGGAGCTCCTCTTGGCTTTACAAACTTGTTGACTTCCCAAGACTTGAACCTTATCAACAAGCGTTTCTTCCACCTTCAACACACACATTCAGCCCTCAGTGCTAACCTTTTAATTCTCCCGTGTTTTGGTCCCATACGAAGCAGGGTAACTTCACACTACTTCTGATCAGGAAGGCGCAGAAGCAGAGCTGTGCTATCTGCTTTATGTCCCCCAGCCAACACCGTTACACAAAACACTACCCAGCAAAGCCCTCCAAGGCTTAATCCTGCACCCACCTTTGCTTCAGGGCTGAGGGATGCAATGAATCTATGTATTTTACCATCTTGCAACATCAGTATAAGGCCCTTTACCCCGACTGCTCACCACCATGCCTGCTGCAGAGCCAGAGACCACTGCCTCACGCCTTGGTTTTCCTGGCCTGATCACATACACATGCTTCCTCATTTCTCCATGTATCCTACCAGCAATGATTCAGCTTGTTGCTGAATGGGAGAAAAGGTACATGGTGCGTGGAGAAGCTTCTTGTCAAGCAGTACCCTATGTACAAGCTAGCAAGCTTATATTGGAAATTAAATAAAAACCTACATTAAAAAAAAGAAGATACTTTTATACTTCCCAATGCATCACTCCAAGTTCTGACCTCAGACATCATATCTGATTTCCATTATAAGAAATCAAGAAAGTCTGACCCTGCCGTACAGATACACTCTTTGAAAGGAAAAGAGCTTGATATTTGTCTCGGTGTGTTCAGCTGGGACTATGCTCTCCCTCATTTTGGAAACAAATGGCTCTGTAAATCCAGCAGTATCGAGCTCAGTGTGATCTAAGTGAACTAAATATTCTAGCTTGGTATTTGCATTTTCTCTTTTATCAAAACAAATAGTAATCCACTCATTAAATCCAGTATTTCTGTAATTAATTTGCAGTCATTACAAATCACCTTTAATTAGATTAGCTATAATTACAATAAAATAATTCCCTGAAATAATAAGTTATATTGGGGGGGTTGCTTTTGGATTTTGAGAGATATGAATTTTAGGTGAACATATGAGAGATGAGAAACTTCAGAGGTAAATATTAAAACCCCCTTCACTCTTATTTTCACTAAGCTTCTCTGTGTATTGCCTCCTTTTGTCCCCAGTGATCCTGTCTTGTACTTGGACTTGACAGACCCCAATTAGCCGAAACGGTGATTCATTGCTGCTCCTCTGCCACCTGACCTGGCCCACACTGCAATGAGTGGTGGCAGCTGGTGTGGGCCCGCAGGAGTTTGATGGCCATCATGACTCTCATTTCCTCAAGTGTCAGTCCGTCCCTGCCATTAATCGCCTCGTTCTGATGAAGGAGGATCAAAGCCATGCCTATGATTTTGTACGGGGTTTGTGTAGCAAATTTTTGCTAGTGTGGGGGCTACAGGGGTGACGACTTCTACTTGCAGCCCAGAAAACCAAC
>VZTL01035763.1:14247-31736 GCA_013400535.1 Scopus umbretta | reverse complement strand
ACTTGCAACAAGTGACAGAGCTGGCAATATTTTTAATGATCCATGCCCTCAATTAAAACCATTCCAGGGGCACCCATGCTAGAATGAATGGATTTCTTCCTGCGTTTCTCATAATGGAATCCAGAGTCACAAATTTGGGCTGTACAAAGCTGCACAATGCTTCCCCTGCTGCTTTCATTTGGCCTTTCAGTGACACTCTCCAAAAATCTCTATTATCATTTCATGTTTGTTGTCCCCTGTAGCAATATTGTCCAAGAGACAGAAGGAAGTTCTTAAGGTTGCAGTTTAGAAACAACTAAATCTGGGGGGATTCCTGAGTTAGTTCCGTCAACGTTCACCAGCTTGAAATGTAGCCTTTTCACAAAGCAGCCTACTGCTGCTTGTGCTCTCTGTGTGGATATTCCCCATACTGTCATTGAAGTCAAAGGATCAAGGATGAGCAGTTCAGTGCCTGCATTTCAGGAAGCCTCTGGTGGGCCAGAAGTTTTTACAGTGTACTAGCTGAAAAACTAAAGACCACAATCGCTGAGGCATTTCCAAATATAATGACCTCTAAAGAAAATAATCTTCAAATATTTTCCTAAATAATCTTTTAAAAGGCTCTTGCAGTTTCAAAACTTTATGGCTCTGTGACTGTTTTCAAGTAGAGAGTCACTTGCTTTGGGTAAAATTTGAATTATCTTCTTTGTATTAATGTCCAGCAATAATTAGCAAAAGCATCCTTAGCATGTGACTTCACCTGTGGAATGGTTTTGCTGGCTTAGTGATTGCTGTTCTAAATAGAAAAAACTTTTCTTCTTAAGACAGCCTTAGCTGCAGAGGAGGTCATGTGCTGCTCCACACAGATGAAGGAACTCAACTGTGTTTTTTCTTATTCCCAGGATCTCTGAAAAATTTTCAGACTAAACCGACAATTAATTTGTTGAACTGAAATTCATTAAGTGCTCAGACTGCAAACATGCAACTGCATATTAACAGTATATGAAGCATATTTTGCTGGCTTATGCAACAAAATAAATTTCCAGTTGAACTCAGTAGGACGAGTCACTCTGCCTAAGGGAGTGATTCCTTAACTCAGGGAACTGAGTCAGATTCCATTATAATCAATATTCTCCCAAGAGGGCAAATCACTGAGAATGAAGTTGAGCTAAAATGCTGATTAAAATGCTAGTTCTGGATTATTTACTGGAGGAATTAGTATGTATGTGGTGACCTGTCCTGTTAATTCAGATGCCTAAGTGAGAAGCCTAAAGCTAGTATGACTGCACACAAATGACACAGTCAGCTGGGATAAATACCTGTGCACATATGGGCATGGGCTGGCATGTGATGTACACTATCTCCTCCAGATTTTCAAGGACCAGCAAGAGGTCACTGGATGCTGCCAGGACCATGGCGCTTTCCCAGGCTCAGACCCTTCTGTCAGGGCAAACCAGTTCCAGGATACCCTGCCCTTCACAGAGAAAACACATATTTCGCTGGCTCCCACCTGCTTTCCCTGTATGATTTGCATAGCAGCACTGGGTGCCATCTCTAAGAAAGTCAAGAGGAAGGGTCCAGGGACTTACAGGCCGGCCAGCCCCACCTCAATCCCTGGAAAGATCACACAGCCTGTCTTTTTGGGATACATTTCCAAACATATTTGGAATATTTTGAAGAACAAAAAATTTAAAGTTGTAATCAGCATGGATTTACCAGGGACAAATGGTGTTCAGCAAACCTGAGTGCCTCTTACAACACAATGGCAAGGGGAGGCCTGCAAATGTGATATACCTCAGCTTTAGGAAAGCTTTTGACCCCATAACCCACAGCATTTTATTTGGCAGCTGAGGAATTATGGACTGGAAGAAATGATGTTTAGATGGACTAAAAATTGCTGTACCTCTGGGCTTAATGAGTGGCAATGAGTGGCTCAGCATTTGCTTGGTGGCCAGCAATGAGCAGAGTATCTCAAGGACTGAACTGTTGCTCATTTTATTCAATGTCTTAACCAATGGTCTAGGTGATGACCTAGGATGTACCACCTGCAAATTTACAAATGATGCTAAATTAGAGGTAGAGACTTGCAGAATGAATGGCAGAACTTGAATCCACAGGGACTTTGGTAAACTTGAGAACTGGGCCAGTAGAAACCTTATGACATCCAACAAGGAGAAAAGCAAACTTCTGCTCTTGGGACAGTATAAGCTCACCCAGGATTAAAGGATGAGTAGCAGTCCTGCTGAAAAGAAGAGTAATGGTGGACTCTAAGTGGAATATGCTCTCTCACTGTGAATAAGGTAAACTGCAGATCAGGGTATATTGAGAGATGTTGCCCAAAAGATACAGGGAACTTGTGATTCCACTCTGCCTGGAGCTTGTGAGGCTGCATATGGAAAAGTGAATCAAGTTTTGGACCACCTACTGGAGAGGTTCATAGGCCTGGGCCACAAAGAAATGTTGAGACATCTTTAGACTGCTGAAGAGTCTAAGGGTTGATCCAATAGCTGGCAACAACTATCTGAAGGGTATTAAAAAAAGGACTTAGGGAGGTTAAGGTGGTCATTAGAAAAAACTTTTCACTAGGAAGAAAATCTTTGCAGTGCAGCCCTGTGTCAAGCTGTGCAGGTAAACTCTGAAATCTCCATCTCTGGAGGCTTTCAAGATGCAGCTACACAAAGCCACAGCTGACCTGACCTAGTGTTGGCAACAGTCCTGCCTTTTTAGGGGAGAAGTTTGACTAATGACCTCCAAAGGTCTTTTTGAAAGCCTTTTGTAATGAGCAGTTTTATGTTTACCATTCACTACTCTATACTGACTAGGGATTTCTGAATCTACACCATGAATTATGGCTGCTCCACAGGATTTGAAGATTAATAGCTTGGAAAATACCTTTTCCATGGTTGTCTGGGAATCCTTAGCTCTGTCTCCTCTGCATGCAGAATGTATATATTACCAAGACCTGGCTCCTGTAGTGAAAGCATTCTGAACTGTAGCAAATTTGTATGCGAATGAAGATTACACAGACAGCCTAATTACTGGAACATCCTATATTTCAGAAGTTCGGCCTTTCAACTTAAGAGTGGTGTACCTTTCTATAACAAACCCAGCATTTAATATCAGGAGTGCTTGAACTACATACCTCCAGAATAGACATCTTGCAGTATACTTGCTCATAAACAGCTGATAAAGGAGAAGACTGTTGCTCTGAGGGATGGTGCAGAAGAATTAGGTCCAACAAATAGTCATTTTCGGCTTCTCCCACACTTAACACCCATACACAGAGAAGAAGTGAGGAATGTGGCAACCTCCCCATGATCACTTTCACCATTGTCTTACCATAGGAGTGAGGCTGGTCCCAACTGTAATTCCAGAGAGCTCTCTACATATTTCTCCATCCACCAGAATATGAGGGAGTGCAAGGGGTGACCCAGTTGAGATGAGACAGTGGCACTGATGATATGTTTTGAGTCCAGAGAGATAGCAGGACACAGTAGGTCTATTTCTCTCATAATCGCTTCCATAATAGTCACTTCTGCAAGAAGCAGCCAGGCACTGGTGATGCAGCTGGTGCTAGAGACACTGATCAAGCTAGTGAGCCAGCCTCTGCAGAACATTTCTAGACATTCATTAATTTTAACACATGCAGAATCTTCCCAATCAACACACGTTTCTGAATGCAATTAGCTATTTTAAATAATTCTCACTTCAGCCAAAAATAAATGCAATTTCACTGGTCAAGAATAAAATATATACCTACCTAAGGATATCCTACTTTCAAGTTCTAAAAGCCCCTGGGGAAAAAATAAAGCAAACAAACAAAACCCCAAACAAATGAGAAAAAAAACAAAACCACCACCACCAACAATGAAAAAAGGAAAAGGGAGGAAAATACCAGAAAACCTAAACATAACATTTTCTAAGAAATCCTTTCCAGATTCAGGTTGTAAACTGATAAAGGAAAACAACACGTGATAGAAAAATGCCTTGTTCTCAGAAGGTTTTATTTTTAAGACAAAAAATTACTTTTTTTTTTAATTGGAAGCAGGTGCTCCCTTTTTGTGTTAATGCCAGAAAAACTGCAGAATTTGGCACAAAAATAACAGAAATACAGTCAAAGAGAAAATATGCTTTAATTATTTTACCACCTTAAAAGCTGTATTTCTAAGCTGCCAGGAAGCTCTACTTACGGATTTGTTTGCTCTTCTTTTATTTGGTGAACCTTCATCCATTCTGCTTTATTATTCTCAGTCTTTAAACCCACATCTGAGATAACTAGGAAATGAACTGCCTGCAAGCCTGTGGGTGTTCACCCAGGGCCTTTGCAACTTGTCTTGTACAATTTCTCTTGGTGTTGCAGAGACCATTGTAAAAATACCTATTCAGGCTGTAAGGTAAATCACGAAAAAGTTAGAGGAAAATAGTACTGCTAATTTAACTAGAGTCTGTCATGTTGTGTGTACAAGCAGCAAAGGCAAGAGGGAGATGTGAGGGGTTTGAAAGGCCACAAGCATTAGCCCAGTCTGCCTACCTTTTTCCCTCTTTCTTCTCTCCCAGCCCCTATCTCCCCATCTCCATCTCTAGACTGCTGTTCCCATTTCCAGTTCATTCCCCAAGACCACCTTCTTTGTTCATCTATTTTTACGTGTCAGGTAGCAGAGAACATTTGTCTAAACTATTGATGCCCGTAGAAGAATTTATATGTAACTGACTGTTGGAGTTTTAGATTATGGCTCATCTAAAGCCAATTTCCAAGTGTCACTGGTTTGTTGCTCACCCCATGGGCTGTGGGTGCAGGGCTGTGTATAGTGGTAGCTGCACAGGCAGAGGAACAGGCACCTGTCCATCTCTTCCTCTGCCTCTTCTATCATATGCCCTTGACACTTCCTCAGATCTCAGTTTACCCCATTTCCCACCTCTCCTATGTCCTGCTTTACCTGAGGAACAGGTAGACAGGTTTATTCCCTGTACTCGTTTGAATCTCTGTGGTCCCCTTTGTCTACCCTGATGATCTGAAAGGCCTCAGACCACACTTACAATCTTGCTGAGCTGGGGAAAGTACAGGACTTGTCTCATACCCTCCATGGTTAGAATTCCCAACCTGAATCCTGAAAGATACTGAAAGATGACAAGCAGAGGTATAGCTGGGATAACAGTCTTACGAGGGTTAATATTACAGTGTAACTGTTGCCAGTTATTTATACACATTGCAATCCATATTGTTAGAGAACTAGTCTGAACTTTAACATTCACATCCCTCAAAGCATTTGGCTTAAATGGGTACTTCATTTCCCCAAGTAAAAGGCAAGCTGAGGCTTGATTGTTAAGTCCCACTCTCTTCAGTGAATCCTACAGTAGGAATTATGAATCTTCACTCTCTTTTCTCCTGAACAAAGCTGTTGCAATATCATTTATAGAGTGAGGCTCTGAATAGAACTATGGCTAATAGCTAATACGTTCTCAACACCCCACACAATTGTGTCAGACTCCTCAGGGATAAAATTTCCACTTTTTGATGCTTTTTGGAAGAGCCGAGTTTCTTTTGCCATAGAAATTACAAGCTTAAATTTACTGTTAGTCACACCATGAACTTTTCTATAGACAACCATCTTTTTCTGGAAATTGCACCAGCATCCTCCCCTAGCTCATTCTCTAAAATGTTGTAATACTGGTCAGAATGGTTTAAATCTCAGTTTGGTGCTTTCTGTGGAAAACATCTACAGTGACATAATGAATGTATAGTCCTCTCCAAGCATGCATTTTTTTTCCTTGTTTACAGCTCACTGGCCTGTGTAGAGCCCAGACAGTTCTATTGAGCAATGTTCTAGCTCTCCTCTACTATTTCCATTAACAGCTGGACTCTCTGCCCTTTCCTACCTTATAGCTGAAAGAGATTAGGAAGATCTGGCAGGCTCCTTGACGTGCAGCTAGGCTTTTTAATTCTTCATTACAGTTTAAAAATCCCTACTGGGGAATGAATTTTCTGATCATTCAAACTCAAGAAAGTCAAGGAGTCTATTCTATTAATGACATCTTTCATTGCTTTAAAATTCAAAAGGGACAATATATGACACCATTTAAGAATACCGGAGGGGGAATAAACCCAGCAGCCAAGGCAGTGAACGGCACAGCTCTGTTCTGCGGAGCCCAGTTTCAGCCCTGAGCACTGTAACTTCCTACGGCTGAAACTACTGCCGCAGCTGAAATTCAGTGCCTTAGAAGGAAAGAATTTTTCTTGTCCGTAACTAACAGTATCTGCCCAATAAAAGAAATGACAGATTATGGGGGTAACAATTTATGATCAGCATTCATTTTGTTACTATTATGCTACTGCAGAATTCGGGTAAAACCACCAGGCACAACAAAGAAATGATTTGGAGGGTTTCCTAAGGGGAAAAAAGTTGTGGGACATTATTAGGAGACCTCTCCTCCCTCTAAAGAAATACTCTCAACAGCAGTAATTATGTCTTTCAATAAGGTAAGTTACATCAGTCAGAGACTAAACTATGGTCATAATGACTGTAATAAAGCAGTGAATACCATCTGAAATGTTTCATAGAAATTGCAATAATTTAAATTTTATCTAAATTGTGTAAACATATGGTAGTAGCCAAAAAAAAACCACCAACCCTAAATTCAAAAACATACACAGAAAAATCCCTAAATTATCAGTGATTTTCCACTGCACTGGAGACTCTGAGGAATCTGTCTATGCAATCTTAATTAATTTTGTTTGATTTTATGAACTCTATTTATTACTATGACCTTTGGTTTCTTTAAAACCTTCTTTTTATGGTAGAAAAAGGCAGTATCTTTGAATCTGAAACAGGAACATCAAAGACTGTCATCAAAGAGACAGGCTCTTCAAGAAGAACAAAAAGAGACGAATCGCCAACCACATCAGAGGGCTGAGCTGAGCAAGTGAAGGACTGGAAAGACATGCTCTCCCTAAGGATGCTGAAAGGCATCCCAGCAATGGTTATGATACAAGAGGGAGGAGTTTGCTGTCAGATATTGGTTTTTGTACACATCTGTAAATCTCCTCAGTTGTCTGCAAGCAAAGCTACTGCAAGTTTAAGAAGGGCTTTAGGAAACCAGACTAGTTTATGCCTTTTATTTGGTCAAAAAATGAAACCAAGAACCCTACTTTAGAAAGTTCCGAGCCGTGCATGCAAGAGGTTTCCAGTTATCCTGCAGTGGTGTCAGGTCCAGCACTAATATCGAGAGCCAGGGAAGTGGTCTGTAGCCTTCCAGAAAGGGGTCACTGGACATTAACATAATTTTTCCCCTTGAAGATATGCCTCGCATGCCAAAACTAGAGGTGGCGTCTATGCTTCTGCTTTCATCATATGGAATTCACAATGTCACAGTTGTCCTTTGGCAAAACAAGGATATATCCCATACCCATACAGCTTCATTTCAGAGTGCTGTTTCCTGACAGTAAGAAAAATATGCTTTGCTTTCCAGCAAACTTAAAGCTTTTCATAGGCCAGCAGATGACTATCACTTTCAATCTTTCCTGGCCTGGGCTCAATTATGACCAATGATATAGTTCAGAAAAGGTTGCAAAATTTTGCACCCATTCCAATTGCTCTCCCTCTCCTCTGCTGTTTCTATTTCAGCTTCTGCTTTATTTTTTCCAAATAGCTATAGATTCCCTTCTCTCCCTCCCAGATTTAATGTAAGCCATTCATTGCAACACACAAAAAAAAACCCCCAAAACCAAGCCCAAACCAAGCAAAATAACAGAAATAGTCACTGTTGATTCTGTAATTTCCTAAAATCTGAGTTCATAGCTTAGTTGTCTTACTAAGCTTTCAACAAAGCTTTCCTTATGCAAGTTTGAGGGAGAGAAAAACCCCTTAAACTCTAAGGGGTGAATTTCTACTGAGCTGTATCAAGAGTTGCCATTTAAAGAAATTGGGAAAACAGAGTTTCCTGGGAGAGTTCACAGCTTATTATTTAGTCCTTGTTCAGAGTCATGGACATGGGATACAGAAATGCTCTCTCTCTTTTTTTATCTGTCCTGTTGTACTTATATTCATCTTCCCAGTTCTTGAATCATGTCCACCACCATTCTTCATTTCTCTCCAGTGCCTGCCTCTGTCATGACTCCTAAAGATGCCTCTCATTCTCTTTTGCCACTGANTCAGGGTTAAACCACAACACCTCTGCACATCTAGCCCCAGTTCCTCACCCCTCTGTGTTTTGGTCCAACCTCCTGCCATTGCTGAGAAAAAAGATGTTTTCTAGCATAGCTTAGAGCTTTTCAGAGGTGAATAGATGAGGGATGTTCCTTGGACAAGGAGATAGGGTGTCAAGTCCTGGCCATTGGCAGGAACAGGTCAGGAACATGTGAGAATTTAACTACCAGATTTATAAGTTACTACTGAACACATGGAGTTTGGGTCAGCTGTAGTTTTTTACAAAACTAGCAAAAGACTCTATCCTTCAAAACAATATAGTACCCTGTTAAGTTACAATTTTTGGCTTGGAAACAATAGAGTTTCTCAGTCAAACAGCTGCTAGTATTTTGTCTTTTTAACATGGAAAAAAACATTCTTTTATTAGTAATCTCAGTTCTGGAAACATCTTAAACTTTCACAAACAAATAAATGATGCACCTGAGCAGGAAAAAGAGTATTCTGACTCATTCATGTTGTTAAATGTTATAGGCAGCTAATAACAGGATCTCACAGTACAGTGTGCAGGGCCTTCTTAGTCATGTAGGTGCACCTCTTACAGTGATAATGATTGCCTGGTATAGCAGGGAGCTTAATGTAGTCCTTGTAAATTTAGTACAATGTTTCAAATGCATTTTCTGAAAGCACAAGTCCTCGTGGTTGTAGGCTGTACATCTCACCACTTTGTGTTCTCATCATGTCAAATCCTTCAAGTGAAGTGACATTACACTCAGTCTGTACTAAACAGTGCTGGTGATTCACTAGACTGCAGTCTTCCTTTTAAGTCTGCACTGAGCCAATACTCTGGTAGGGGTTTATTAAAGAGCACCCTGATGTTGTAGGTCTAATCCTTTGATGGGACCTACCATTGGGATGTGACCCTTTTTTGATCATTTAGCACTCATAGCAATTTTTCTGAAAGCCACAGTTGGCCTCTTAACCTGGATGTCTTGGACAAATTCCAGCTCAGGAACAACATGCTGAAAACTCAAATCCCCAGATAGTTTCAGTGATGGAAACCAAGTTACTGTTTAAACTGTTTATTATTGATGAAGACTTTGAGTAGTGGTTGTCCTCTAGACCAGAGGTAATCACCTCTGGTGATTCCATCCTTTACTGAGTCCTCATTACATATCTGCTTTCTACATCTTAAGGGTGTTATGAAAAATGATTATTTCAGTCATTGTAAAGGCACTGCAGACTTTTATGTAAGAGGTGCCATGTAAGTGTTAAGTATTATTGCATTGCTTGCAATGTTATTATTACATTTCTTTTTTTCTTTTTTTTTTTTTTTTTCAGTAGAGCTTCCAGCTAGATCCACACTACTGTAAAAAGACAGTTCACAGGCACCTAAAAAGGAATTCTTTCCATGGGCTGGGAAAACAAGGTGCTAAAATATTTTCATTTGTGAACCTGACATATAAATTCATAATCACTTGACTAGCTAGAAAGCAGCATTAAAAAAAGCTTGTTACATTTCCTATTTTGTATGCAGTAAACAATAACTATAAATCATATTTAGAAAAGGGAGTTGTAAAATGCCTTTTGGGAAAAAAATAAAGAGAACAGAGCTTGCTAGAATCTTTAAAGGAGACCAGTCTTCCAGAATGAGAATGAGTCATCTATAATCACACATCACATTTTCTAAGCAGTTCTTTGTCAGGTGTATATGTTTAATTTCCTGCTGGGTTTTTAATTCTGCCAGATAGCATGGAGGGAAAAAGGAAAGAAGTTTGAGTCATGAGAATTTTTTTGTTGTCCTCCCTTCCCTCCCCCTTCTCTAAAACTGTCGTATAGATGGCTCAAATTTTGGTCTGTTACAGTGCCAAACAGAGAGAGGCAGCTAACAGTTGCAGCAATAGATTCAGACTCCTCACAGTATTTTTACTTTCCTCTGCTGGAATTCTAACAGACTTTATTTTTTTTAATCATTGTCCTAAAAAGCAATGGAACAAATCTCCTGCTCCAGTGCAAGCCATATATCTGCTGTGGCCTCTGGCCATTTTAAAGCTCTGAATCACAGTGCAAGGAACAACTGCAAACAAGTGTGTGGCTGCAGAAAGCTGGACACTTCTCCAGCTGTTAGAAAGGCATGGTGGAAATGTAAGTTTGGAGGGGGTCTCGTGAAAGCCTCTCTACAACAACCAACTAGGGAAAAGTAAGGAAAGATGAGTTCTTTCCCTTCTTCACTGCAGTAAAAATGTATTTATTAATAAATGTTATGCACCTCTTAGACCTTTTGCATCTTTTGCTTAAGAATAACAACCTCTCTAAAAAAAGGAACAAATTCAGGTATTTGTGCTGCCAATAAATCTTCCTGTGATCCTTTTTTTAGATTTAGAGTTTTCTTAACTGTCAGAAATGATTGACTGTATGAAGGGCCAATCTTTCGACCAGTCAGACCTGGACCACGACTGGAGTTTTCCATATTCCTTGTCTGAACATCAAGGAGTCAGACTGTAGCTGCTGGGGCAGCCCTGAATAAAAAGTATTTTCCTTGTGACAACCCTTTCAATAACTTCAGGTATAATCTACAAATGGAGGTATTTCTGAATTGCTGTGTTCTTTGCCCTTAATTTAAGTTTTATAGCTCCAAAAGGGATGTCTGGAATCTGGATCTCTCTCTCAAAATGCACAAATGGGAAAACACACAGCAGCCTGCATGGATTTAAATCACTCTTCTAAATACTCCGAAGGCATCCAGCTCCCCTCTACGCACCTGAACAGGAGCCTCTCAGAACATTAGGGTGTATAATCCTCTAGTAAGTGCTAAGCAGGCTGCTATTTTTTCAAGCAGAAAGAGCTATTCTTTTCCCTCCCCCACATTTCCCTCCAAGAAACGTGTTTTTCATAAGAGCAAAATGGAGACTCTATTTCAAGTCTCTATAAAAGCACACACAGAGAATGGAAAAAAAAAAAATCAATGTGAGCCCCTTTAGCAGCTGAAATTAGATGCTTCATAATGCTGTGCCAATCTCACTAAGCATCATGTACCTTACCTTCTGTGCCTTTTCACTTCTTTTTGTCCCTTTACCTGTCGGAATAAAAGACAGTCTTGGGTGGGTTTTTGGATTTTTTTTGGTCCACTTTTCATATGCCTTAGGATTTTTTAATTAATAATCAAAAAAATGTCACATCACAGATCAGTGGTTGGTATCCCTTTTTAACAAAATGCTCCTGTGTCAGGTATTCCTAGTTCAATTAGGTTGTCAGGGAGCATGTTTTGGTTATATCCTAAACAAACTAAATCAGTAGGTTTCATGAAAGCTCACTACTAAGGAAGATGCACAGAGCAGGCAGAAACAGTGTGTGTGATAGGGTTCTCTGAGACTGGCTGAGGATACATGATTTTGAAATATTCTTGAATATATTAACATTGTACTGGTGAAATCCCTCCAGAAGGACTACTGAATCTGCAGTGGTTGTGTAAAAGTACTTTTGGATGGTCAGCTGGAAAGAATGATATCAAGCACAACTTAGGAAACATTTCTGTACTGAGAGGGTGGTCAAACACTGTAAGAGGCTTGCTAGAGAGATGGTCGATGCCCCAAGCCTGTCAGTGTTTAAGTTGCATTTGGGCAATGCTCTTAATAACATGCTTTAACTTTTGGTCAGCCCTGAAGTGGTCAGGCAGTCGGACCAGATGATCACTCTAGGTCCCTTCCAACTGAAATAGTCTTATTCCGTTCTGTTCTGTTCTAGTCTAACTTTAGAATAAGTTGTTTAAAACATCCTATGTAGCAATCCTTCAGACCTGCATGTAAACTACAACATTTTCTAATGATAACCAGCAAAAGACAATACTGTTGTACATTCCTATGAGGGAAGCGTGTTTTAGTAGTTATCTGTGCCCTTTATTGACCGTCACAATCCAGATTAAATCAAGAGGCAGAGTACTCCATCTTGTTCAACACGCTGCCTGACTGAAGCAGCGCGGAGCAGCAGGAGAAACACACTGAGGAACACCCCAAGGTTTTTTTGTCAGAGCAACAGAAGATGGTGCAAATTCTGGGTAGAAGGGAAGGGAAACCCAGCTCAGCCCTTCAGTAACAGAGCAGCTTCTGTGAGACAGGACAGGGGGAAGTGTTTAAAGCTGGCCAATCTGCCCACTCCAATATTAAAATGCAGAAAAAGTCTTTTTTTGAGTAGACTAGAATTTAACTATTTTATGTACAGAAACCCCTGGTCATTGCCTTAACTTCCTATTTCTTCTTTCTTTAAAGAGAGAAAATGACCATTGACAAAGATTCAGAAAAGAAGGACATGATGCTTCTTATTGCTAGGGCTACCAAAATAAAATCTATCCAGAAGTTGATTCTAGTATGCCAGCATTTTTATTTGTTAATTTCAGCACATTAAATGGTTTAATAACATCTAAGTTTATTAACTGATGTAACCAACAGCAATACAAGCTAAATGTCAATCCATGTACTTCAGTCAATTATTGTATGACTGTGTTCTGCACTGCGGGCAAGGCAACAGGTGTACTCTTTGTATAGCCTGTACCCCTGCGAAGGGTTACAAAATGTTGAATTCTGCATCTGTGACCTTTATGTAATAAAGAAGGTCGATTTAATGCTAGGACATCTGCACTAAGCCATATGGTGAGCTAGAAATGGTGTATTCACCACTCAAAATATGTTGCAGAGATATTATTCTGGTGCCACATGCCCTCTGGTATCTTCAGGAAGAATCTTATTTATCACACAGTAAAAGCATAATCATTTGAGGAAAAATGACCTGCAGTAGTTTAAAAAGAAAATTAAATACTTAAACAGAAATATTTGCTGTTAGATCTGAAGATCATCTCATGGACATTGCTCTCTTACATGCCCTCGCCTTTGGCTTGGGATGCACATTGCATTTGCTGCAATCCATCATAGGACCAGTGAAGCTAGGAGCTCTCACAAGTAATGAATTAATGAGGCTAATTAGAGAACTGTGGGTTATTTCTGCTCCTGTTTGCATAGCATCATGATGTAAGTTCACAGTATGGACCAGGTGCCAGTCAACTGGATGAGAAGGCCCCAAATGGTGGGCACCCAGACAAGGAAAGTTCCTTCAAATGGTTGGTGTCTTGTGCACTGAACATTGTATGAATGTGGAAGGAACTGGCATAAGTCTTAGATTTGTCCATGTATGAGTCTCTGTTTTTATACAGCAGGAACTCTTCAGCCTATTGATGCAGGATAAGAAGCCCCCCTGCACAAATAGAGTCATTTTTTGGATAATATGAGCGCTGGAACGGGGATTCAAATCCCCCCAAAGTAGTCCTTGTGTAAGAACACAGTCCAAAATAACCAGGAGAGCCAGTTTGTTTGTTCTCAGAAGCTGCCCTACTATTGTTAAGCGTATTAAGAAGATTAGAATCAGGATGTGCCGAACACATGTGAAACACCTGTGATAAATGCTCTGAAAATAACTCAGCAGTACAGAGCCCTTACTGGGTCACAAATTACTTGATTAAAGCTGGAAAAGCCAAGGTTGTTTTTATTTATCAAAGCCGTGATCATTTTTTCTTCCAGCAAACAACACTTTAATGTTGAGTTTTAATGGGATTCTTATCATTCAGATGCAGAATATAACATTTTAGTTATTGTCCTGTTTTTTTTCTAATATTGTTATTCCACTGTTACATTTGAAAACCTTGATGAATGGATAAAATGAAAGGAAATGTGAAGTATTTCACAGAAACAAAGAAAGTCCATTTCCAAGAGGATTCTTTGATTTCAGGAAAAGTTGCCCTTCCTTACTATAAAAAGACAGCTTTTGATTGATCTGTAAAGTTTCTTCAGGTTAAGAGATTGACAGCTTTGTCTCAGGAAGGTAATTAAAACTTGGCTCTGAAATAGGCCAGCAAAACTTTCTTTTGAAAGAATCAGAGATAATGAAGGCGATTACAAACAAGGATGTGTAGTTTTGGCGGGTAGCTTCCCTTTTCCCAAATTAAGCTCATTACATGGAAGATAATAGTTAAGAGAAACTTGGACTTGATGCACAAAAATATGGTTTTCAGCATCATAATGAAAGGTCACGAATTGAATGTCTTTAGAAGAAAAATTTAGAAACATGAATAATCAACTAGCAAAACTTCTAATCTACTAGTCAGATTCCCAGAGAGTTCTCCAGAGCTTTACGTCTTAACTAGGGACAGGGTTTCGTCCTGCAAACTTCCACGTCTGAGGGTACTAAATGCACCTGCAGTCTTTCTGCTTGTGATGTCTGCCCTTACAGCAGAAGCACGTGGAAGTCAGCCTGACTGCTACCCGGACAGGCAGGGTTCAAAAACTGGGTTTTAACAATTCTGCCTGCACCTACAAAGAGCAAACTCCCTGTGGCTATTTTTTCAACTGAAAAAAAATCCATCTAGAATATCCTGCAGCCATGGAAGGAAATGGGGAAGGTTGCTACTTCCACCGGCTCTTTCCTTCGCAGAGTGCTTTCTCTCAGTGAACACTAATAATCTCCTGGCAGCGCATGTAGACTTTTGGGCAATGAGAGCATACTGTGGGGAATCTGCACTTCAGTATTTCCCCTGAACTCTAAGAGAAGTCTCCCCACACACCAGTTTAACTACAGGATTGTGTTTTCAGCATCTGTGCAGTTAGTCTCCAGTGAAATACTGTGTTTGAGAGACCCACTAATTTATTTCTGCTCTTGCTAACTGACTTACCCTGCATATTAATATTAACAATCATGTTTGTACAAATGGGTCCATTAATTCAAGTTTCATTTCCTTTTCAATTGGTAATATATGTAAAGAACAATAACCAATGCAGCATAATTTTACCCATGGCTATTATAAGTGGGTACACAATATCATATTTATTTCCTTCTAAAAGCATTGCTTTTAAATGAGCGAAGAATATTACACCAGTGTTAGCTTTTCTTCTTCCCTCAATGCATTGCAAAGATGTGGGAGGGTTGGGGAAGCAGAAGCCATTTAAACTGAAACTAGAGTTTGATGTTATTTGGGGGCCTGATCCAAAGTCAGATTCCTCCAAGGGGAACATTTCCTTATATTTTGTTAGGGTTTTGTATGGGCCCATAATGAGCATTAATAAGGATGCCCCAGCAGACACAGAAAATGTTCTAGAAACTGTACTTTCACTTTGCCACAATAAACTGAGTTTGTATTTCACCGAGTCATTATGGGACAGAGAAGAAATGTATTACAAAGCATGACTAAAAAAATACTGTGAATTTCAACACCAGAAAAACCTTAATTCTCAATCCGAATCTCCTGTGCCAAGAAAAATTAGCAAACATTCTTGTATAAATTAAATTAGGATTATTTTTCAGATTAGGAGCACAGAAGTGGGTCAACTGATAGTTGCAATCATACTTCAGTGTTAAATTGTACAGCAGGGAAGGCAATCAAGAAAGTTAAAACTACCTTTGGGAAACTCAAGCTGTTACACTTAAGGAAACAGAATGGAGTTTTACTAGCTCTTGAGTTTTTAATAAGCAAGCCCCTTGAATAATGAGGAAAAAGACAATTAGATCCTTTGTTACAGGTAAAATATTATAAGGATCAGATATGATCTTGTTTATGTAAGAAAAAAGAGAGGTTACTGAGGAATTCCTGGCAGTATGACTAGAGTTTCAGAGCTGGGATCATACAGATTCCCACACAGAAAATCCCAAGAAAAAGCAGTTCAGCCCAGCATCAATACTGTCATCTTGCACGGTCAATACCTGTAAGCCAAACTCAGCACTTACATCCCATTGCAGCTGCTCCTACGAATCTGAGCTATAAATTGTTTTTTCAATCGGATTTGCTAAATGCTGTCTATATTTTTAAAACTTTCCCAAGATGGGCAAAAAGCATGACTTTCTAAAACAAAGTTTTACCACTTTCTATGGGAAAGCATTTTTGCTATCTCCTACCAAGTCTATCCCAAGATCCTCTTACCAGAATGGGATAAAGCATTAGAGAGTATACACCAAAAGCAATTTCCCAGTGGAGTGAGCATCTTCAAACACCTGAGCTGGCCTCAGTGAGTGGAAATATCCAGTGTCACACAGAGATCCCTCTGGCTTCTCTACTCCAGAAAGAAGCATTGCAAAGATAACAGAAATGAGCTGACTGATTACTTTCCAGAGCAATCTACATAGTTTACTTTTCCATATTGTTTAGTGGTGGTTTCTTAGATAATTTCTGAGGAACAGCTATCATGTCGCTCATAGTCCAGCAGAGAATTTGGCAGTCAGTACCAAAATGTGATCATCTTTCAAGTTATCCTGGGTTTCTTTCCCTTTGAACTAGAGCACTCTGAGAAATGATAGTCAAACATTAACTCTTAATGAAGTAAATGCACTGCAGGGGAGCTGGTTAAGCCTATTCACTTTCATCTAGAATCTAAAAAATGGAGATAAATACTTGCCCTGGTTGCATGGTATGAAGCCCTGGGGGTAGGAGTCCTTCCTGACTCTTCTGGACGTCCAGTGTTCCACAGGGAGCAGGCTGCAAGCTGGCATGTGATTTCATGGCGATCTTTTCTATGTGTGATGGCATTAGGTGCCATTAAGTTCTTTCATCCAACAGGTTTATCTCCCTCACCGACACAGGCAAACGCAATAAAAATTTCATTCAGAAAAGTCTATTGGACTTTACTTCATAAACATTTATACCAACTACCCCTGAGTACCCTCAGTGTACCTCTCCGGCTTAAAGGCTTACTGTCAAACAGTAAAAGCACATTATTATGGCTTCACAAAAACAGAGCAGAAGAGATCAAGGGTCTCTGCAATAGGAAGAAACTTGGGAAGTCAAAATCGTGGACCATCTGTGGTAACGCCCCAAGCAATAGAACAAGAAAAATAGAAATAAAACAGGTCTCAAATATCTGCTGTGTGGAAATATGCTTTCCTTCCCACACATGAGTCAGCCTCTTTAAACCTGAGCAAGTTACGCTAATCAAGCTCCCAAGAAATTTTAGAAGCAGTCGGAGTACTCCTGTACCACTCCCAACAACCTGTCTCCAGTCTCCAGCGCTTCAAAAGAAAAGACAACTTCTCTGGGCTAGCTATCTACAGTGCTGCAGCTNCTCTTCTGTTCCTCCTCTTCTGTTCCCGTCCAACCAAATTATGCATCTGGGGAAAAATTTGGCATGCAGCTTTTTCTTTCTCATTCTCCTTGCTTCACCTTCGTTTTCAGTATTCCTTCATAATTCTTTTTGGAAATACCCTCTGGATTTTTATTTAACTTCCAGAATCAAAACTCCACTCTGAGTAAAAACTCTTTTTAGCATAAAGTTGGCAGAATTTCTCCCTTGCTGACAACAGGCATTTGGGTACGTTGCCAGCAGTAACTTTGATAATAGT
>VZTL01035762.1:0-16974 GCA_013400535.1 Scopus umbretta | reverse complement strand
TTTTTTTTTTTTTTTTTGGATCAGTCTTCAACCACTGCTCTGACATGTTCCTCAATGATACATGGAATTACAGAGTTTTCCCATCTTCCATGTGGCCCAGCCTGCTCCCCACTAATGGAGGATGTTACAGGAGGAAGCCTGTGGATGAGGAGCTGTTACTTTGCCTTATTACCCCAACACCTGACTGATTGCTGTGACATGAAGTGGTCTGGTGCGACTTGCGTACGCTGCCAACTTGTTACTGCAGACAGAGGCTATGCAAGCACTATGGGATGAGAGTGTAATGCAGCTCCCCAGAATCTGGCTTTAGTCAAAATATGGAAATCTGCACAGGCTGCAGATTACTGGCAGTGTCTGGTTAAACTGTCTGCTGTTAGGATTTGAGAGTAGAACCTCAGCTGCAAGGAAATGAAATCCAAAAAAAAAAAAGTGTTAAACCCTGTTAAAGTATGCTTAAATGGTAAACAGTAATGCTTCACTTTCCACTTCTGATCACCATGCTCTCTAAATGTTGTACTTTATTTCCTTATTATCCTAGTTGAAGAAGTAACACGAGAATGCAATAATTACGAGATTCAACAGCCAGTGAGGAGCTAGTGAAGGAACTGGTTACCAGCTCTGGATCCTACTATGTTTCAGTTTACAGATACTCTAGAAAGACATGCATCTTTCACTGGAATGGGTGTCCACAGTTCTCACCAGCTTTCTTATGCCATTAAGACTTTATAACAAGGAGAAGAAAATTTTCAGATATGCAAAAAGGAATATGGAGTAAATCTTCAGTAAATGGTGCCCAACACCCCTTGCCTTGAACACTTCTCTGGCTTGACCCCAGCCAATGAGCAGTTGTTGACTGGCATTTGGCTTTTATTATTCTTTAAGTATCAAACTCCCAATGTCTCTTTATCCGTTCTGACACTCGTGGTCCTCTCAGTCACACATACTGACTCCCCTTTGCTTCACTTCCTGCTATTTCATACAAATAAAAAAGAAGAAAATTCACAACACCTTGTCGAGCCCAGGAGAAATCAAACAACTTGCTCATGTTATGAAAAGAAACTGATAGCAAAGCTGAGTCAGGAGTCTAGGTCCTGTGCCATAATCCCCATTTCAATTTCTCTTCCTGACACACATGTATATCGTATGTTATCAACATACATAAATACTTTCTTTTATTTTAATTTTGAAATGCTAATTTACTGGTTTAGCATGGCAAGTTTTCAAATGATCTTCTTTTAGCTGAACATCATCGATATGAGCATTAGTTGCACAGTAAGAACAGACTGAAAAGGCTAAAGGCAGTGCCAGGGAATCAAAACTAACACCCATTATGATCCATATTCCTTCCTATATAAGGGGGAGAGTCTTTTATATGAGCTGAACTCCTCGAGGTCTTGTTCAGACATGAAACCCAATCAGCCAAAAGTAGCAGGGGGAGTAATGCCATGTATTTCCAAAACTCCCTACAGCTGGTTGCACACCCTTCGTATCACACATACCCAAGCTTTCGCAGCCTAATTTAGCTTCTTTTTCATTTTAATATTTTTAAATCCAACTAGAAAAATTGTATCATCTATGCACAGCGGGATGTCCCATTATATGTGAAATAAGCTTTACTGGTATTACAGAAATGACAAGTTCATTCTTGACTCTATGTACAAAGCATAATTCAGTTCCGTAAAGCGTATTGCATTCAGGCAACCCAATAGCATATGTGAGCCTTATGTTATTCTGCCCTTTCACAACATTTACAAACTGATACATATCTCTTCAAGAGGATAAATGTTTTCCTAAGTCAAAAAATGTCAGCTTTAGCTTGGACTGCCTTAGCTCTGTTGAGTTCTTCAAATACATACCAGGTTAATGAAGACTAAACCGTGGTGGGCTATGCTTTTTGATAAATATTGAAGTGCTCTTTGATCCTGATAACCCACAAATGTTCAGCATGAGTGAGTTTTCACGGTCAGCATGCAATGATTTTTATATTTGACTTAATCTGTAGCCCAGTGTGGTTTATTTTCCTTATCTGGATGGCATGCTTAGAATAAGAAAAGACAGAGAAATTAAAAACAGCACAGTAGTAGTGTTCAAAAGGCTTTTTTCTTTTTTTCCTGTCTTGCAAGAATTCTGAGTCAAGTTGACCCATGGCTTAAAGACATCTCTATATACAAGTCTTTGCAAACAAAAGTTCACTGCAATGCCCCTCCTTATGCTGGACAAACTATCTCCACTTTTGCACTGGAGACTACAGTTCAGCTTTACATTCACTCAGAGGCTTTGTATCAGAGTGGGAATTAATAATAACAATATTTTGTACTTGTATCAGTGCTTATATAGCACCTTTTTATCCCAGGCTCTCAAAGCACTTTACAAACATTAATTAATTAAGTCTCACAACAGCCCTGTGAGGCAAGGAGCTATTAGGTGAAATAATTCCTTTCGGTTTCTTGCCTTTGCCATGGGGAAAAGAACCGGCATAAAGAGCTTAGTTTGTGCCAAAAAAATATAGCCTAGAAATAATGCTGGCAGGGCTGTATGTCTCATCACTGCAGGAAGCAAGTATTCAAAATCCTTATGCATTAGCAGAACAAGGAGCAGTACCATAATCCATGAGCTGATGGAGAGGCGGGAGCCAGTAGTCTTCACTAGCTGAGCACGGAGCCTTTGTAGGCATACAGACTATTATTTTAATCATAAGAAATAAAAAGTGAGAGCTTGCCTGCTAAGTTTTCTAATGCTCTTGTGGGTCCTTAGTAACAATGCATGACTCCTCAAATGGCAGTTAAAGCCAACTGGTACATAATTGAAAAGAATGAGAGTTGCCACATCTCTAGGCATGAAGAATTACCAACACAAGTTGAAGTTGTTTCCTGGATCTGATAAAATTAGCAGAAACCAAGTTATTATACAGAGAAGCCAAACATGAAAGAACGCAAAGATAAAGGATGATGGATAAACATGTGACAAAGTGTTGTTTAAAAAATGAACAGTAATGTTTCAGGCAGAGTTCAGATGCTGAAGCACAAAACCTGAAAAATAACACAGAGATCTTGATGTCTCATTTAGGGGCACATTTGGTGATTCCAGGTTTTTTTGCCATTCTAAAGGGGCAGAGAGGGGAAGCAGACTTAGAGCTTACAAAGAAAAAACAGGTTTATAGCTTGCAAAAAGAAAAACCCTCCAAACCTAGACTTATAGCTTGTAAAAAAAAAAAAAAAAATGCCATCTGAATTCAATGTTTAGCCAAGCACTGTTTATCGGGGTTTCATTCTGTGCACTAAGAACATAAATGGTTTCTTTTTTCCTGCGGCCAGATTTGGATCACTAACTTGAGTTGGGCCTGAGGGAGAAACACAGCATGTATGATGAGCTGATTAATTACCAGAAATCAAATGCCTTGCAGTCAGGAGCAATGTGCTTGAAAGAAAGCACTAGCACTATAAAAGTGGTGCATATCTACATGCATGCATGGCCAGGCAAGAACACCATGGGGATTAGGTTTCACTGTAGCCTGAAACAAAGGATTTAGGAATGATTGTTTATCCTTGACAGTGTGACCTGTGCCAGTCTTTATTAACAAGGGCTTTCAGTATATGACATTTAAAGTAACAGAACCCTCTTAAATAAACCTCAGGATTTTACCTTCTTAAAACATCACTAGGATTTCAGCTGCTTTTCAGAAACCATGGCAGTGATTCATAATTAAAGGTTAGGATACATCTTATTTCAAGCCTTGTGTGCATAAATATAATCCTTTTGAGTCTGTCTCTTAGGAAGAGCTCATTTAAAGTGGAGTGCAAATCTACAAGGACGCCATAAATGAAGGAAGAATCATATAAAATATTAGGAACATTATATTGGCTAGCTTGGAACATTGTTGAAAAATAACAGGACAATAGGAGATCGGTCAGACCATTTTAGTAAATTTTCCCTGTTTCTGAAAGTCACGCGTACATGTATGCAGATGCCTAGTAGTATTCTACGTTTTCTGTACAGGATTATTTCAGAATTACTTTCTCAATCACAGAACTCAGAGAAGCACACGCTCGCCTGTGCCTTCTGCTATATCATTTCATGCAGTCCTCCAAAACAGAGAGTCATCTTGTCTGGGTGGAAGTTTTAATGGATGATTTAATATAAAACATTGTTAGACTGCTTTAAAGTGTTCTGTTTACAGTTGTCTGTTCTGCTATTTATTTGTTCCTTCCACTACTTGCTTGCCAGACAATAAATAGTACATTGTCATCTCACTAAGAGTATTTCTGCAGTTGGAACATTTTTTCCTGTACCTATGAACTACCCTTTGAACCAGTAAATGTTTCAAAATAATATGGGTGCTGTAAGTGAGGCTGTGGCAAGGATATGACAGGCTGACTGGGAAGCAGCGGAAGGCCAAGCCAGCTGATGGTTTCCTAGTTACAAACTGGAGTTATATAACCCTGAAAGAAATTTTTGCCTAAACAGTGACTGGCATGACAGGCCACTATTTTCAGCTAGATTCGTTTAAAACTAAACTGGCTTTTCTTTTTCTTTTTCTTTTTTTTTTTTTTTTCCTTTCCTATGTTTCTTTGTTCTAACAGAAATATCAGTTAAGAAAGGGCATTTTGTCCAAACTTTCCCGTTTCCCTCTGCTATATTATCTAAGGATAGCAAGCAATTTTAGGTAGCTGTCAAAACTCCCCATCTCTCTTTCTAACTTTTTATACAATAAACATTTCTAGGTGAAATTCACTTTTTTTTAATGCCCTGATGACATATTTTAAATGGCTGATTCTGAAAAAAAAACAACCCAAAACCCTTTACCATAGCCAGCCATAACTGAGAACATTATTCATCGTTCCTGTATTGCGTGCAGGTATCTTGCTTTCAGCCCCCATGACCAACATGTTCTTTGACCTGAGCTGGGAATCAACACATTTTCTGAACTTCTTTCCCCACCTGGGAGTAAAAAGCATCCAGCAGAATTAATTTGGCAAGTTTCTCCACTATGTACGCACAGAAAGGGATGAGAGAAGGGGGAGATCCTTGGGATCCTATGGTCATGGTTCCCTGAATTCACTGACACTGAGGAAGTCGAGGACAATCTTGGCATTCACTGAAAGAAATTCAGGCAAAATACCACTGCAAGACAGCCATGAAAATTATTATTTACACCTCACTAATACACATGTGTCACCAGGTATATCTTTACCAAATGAAAGCCGTTCTGTATGGCATGGCAATACATATAGCAAAATATAAAAAAATCCTGAGTAACAACTGGCACCCCTGCATGTGGAGCAGCCATAAACACCCTTCAAAGTACCGGAGAGTCTCCTGAACTTGCGTTACCTTGTCAGCTATGCAGTTGGTGGCAACAAGCATGGATGTTCTGTAATATCAGCAACAGTGGGATAGTAATACTGACATTAATTCTCATAAACCACTTCTCTTCTTCCTTAGCTTCTCCTTATATATGCCATTATACCACTTGGCAAAGCTGTGAAATAAATGGAAGGAAGGCCTCCAAACATCATTGGACAACATGCAAACAGAGAGAGAAAGATTGCAAGAAAGAGAGCAATTTCCCCCACCCCCATCCACAGCAGTGTTGGGGTACAGAGCTCTAAATCTTCAAAGCAGAAGAAACCTCTTATCTAAAGATATAATTTTCTTCCCTGAGAACTGTAATGCTAATCCTATTAGCATATTAGCGTGTGATCATGGGTCTAGAGTTACATACAACGTTCATGCCAAATTTGAACATACTGTGAAAGCAGCTGTGAGGGCTTGATGAACTCAAGATAAAAAGAGGCGTATTCATGAGCTGTCGGCAGCAGCAGCAGCCCCACACCAACGGGGAGACAATGTGGAGAGGAACTGGGGCTGCACAGCTGCGGCTCCAGCAGGTCACCTTGACAGACGCTGGTGGTGCGCATCAGGCCGCAGCAAGATCTACCACTCTTCTTAACTCATCGGTAAACATATGCTTGAGACCCTTCCTCCTGCTTCAGCATCTCTATAATCTAAACTCGGAGTCCCTTGTGAAACTGTGCCACAACTACAAGGACTGCAGGAAGACAACCTGAAACGAGGCACAGAGATAAGCATCTGTATTCACCTCTGTGTCATAATGTCATACAAAGTCAACGGCTGCTGGGATGAAAAGCAGATGTGAAGCCTAAGATAGATAGACATGCAACAGCCCTCACTGGGGTGGGGAGGGGGGCTGCACACAGCCAGCAGTAGCCTGCGACTATCTTTACTGAAGCAAGTATTTTAAATCTTAAAGAAACGGTTCCAAAAAAGAATAAGAAAACTTCTTAACACGTATTTTATTTTTTTCCCATTTGTTATTTAAATTTCTATAATTAAAACTGCTAAACGCCCATCTCAGCTCTCTCGTTTGGATACTTTTATCCTTAGTACCTAAGCAGCTGTAGAGATGATGCATTCTCCATAGGAGTTTGATGATGGAGTGAGTCTTTGACTCACACCATTAATTACAGCAAATGTGGGGATTGCTTACAGCTCAGACATTGCTTCCCAGCCACGAATCTCTTCTGGCTCCTCACCACCATCACTACCACTTATATTTTTTGGCAAGGAGTCCATTTCATTAAACAGTGCCTGTGTCCAAGTATGAAACTGTGGCACTCGTCTTGAATTTCTTCCACTGTTATTGTGCCACTTATCTCCCAATGAGAATCTATGGCATCAGCAAAGTGAAACAACACCTGTTATTCTTTTTTTAAGACTTCTTTATTACTTAAAAGTGGAAACACCAAAAAATAATACAGAAAGTTATTTTAACCTTCATAATTTCTGCTTATTATTACAGAATTAATGTGTTGAATCCAACTGGTATCTCATTCATTCCTGCAGGCTTCGTATGGTATCTGCTATTGCAGAGAAAGACTCTGTAAAGAAAGCATTTTCAGGATGCCTTACCCAAAAGAAGGGGTATTCTTCTGCTCTCTCCCCTCTAATGCAATGGGTTTGCAATGAGACTTATATATGATTTACACCTCAGTACTATCACTTTGGATACTCTTGCCATCCATATGACTTTTTTTATTTGTTTTTAATCCTGCTAAAACCAATGCTGCCTTTTGGCAAAGAGTGCCGTGGTATAATTCTTCTTCGTTGTGGAGACAAATATTTCCATTTCTCAGCTTTAAATTTCATCTTTTAACTGAATATCCCTTTGTCTGAGTAATATGAGAAAGCCAGAGCTGAATATTCTGCTCTCTGCTCTCTATGCCATATATTATTTTATAAAGCTTTATCTGGCCTCCTTGTATTTATCTTTTCTCTAAAATAAACAGTCCTATTCTTTTTACTCTCTTCAGAGATTTTTTTTCGTGCCTTCAGTTATCCTCAGAGATCATTGCCAACTGTTCTCTATTTCTTCTTTCCCTCAGCTTTTTCAACAGAGGTGACAAAAAGTTTTTACCATGAAGCTTATCAGTCGTTCATATAATGACAAGAAATATTTGCCACTTTGTTTTCTGTAATTTATAGATGGCATTCCTTAGGCACACTGGGTTGAATTAATGTTGCAAAAAGCATTATTCCCTTAAATACAAATAAAAAGGTGGGGTTTTTTTGAACTCTTATTTTACTTCATACCTGCACGCTTTCTTGAATGTGTCATGTTTATACATGTTTATATGATATGGGTTTATATGATAACACAGACTGCCTGTAGCTCTTTCTAGAACCTGCTAACTTCAGATCAGTCAGAAGTTTACACTTTATTGATATAAAAAAAATGGAATTGCATTTGGAGTATTAATTGCTACAGATACGAACTGTCTACTCCGTTTAGCTATATTGGGCTATAAGATCAAGAGAGACAGAGCGACATTTCGAAATTCAGCTGAGGGGTATATTTCGGTAGTTGCATTCATACGTGTCTCGTCTTTTGGCTGCCTCCTCTTCTCCCCATCTGCTGCGAGGGCTGGCTGCCTGCTCCCATGCTGGCAAAGCCCCGG
The DNA here is from genome assembly GCA_013400535.1 of Scopus umbretta. Classification (NCBI taxonomy): domain Eukaryota; kingdom Metazoa; phylum Chordata; class Aves; order Pelecaniformes; family Scopidae; genus Scopus; species Scopus umbretta. The sequence goes on along the minus strand of VZTL01035762.1, from coordinate 8,998 downwards.
CCGCCCTGCCGCCATGCCACCGTGCCAGGCGATGGAGCTGCCCGGGCAGAGCACTCCCTCCCTGCTGCAGTAGGTCCTTGCTGATGTTAACGCTGAAATATTGGCTGCACATGCCCCTTTAAACAGCGTTACACCTGCCTGACATTTACGTGCCAAAAGTACAAAATGGAAGCACAGGAAAAACTTGAAACACAAAGAGTAAAGCGCAGTTCATTACACCGTGCTTTGATCTGGAGAAAACAGCTGGCTAATGGAAGAGGACTAACTCCTGCCGAGCGGTGGGGGAGACTGCAGGAACAGTGTCGTGTGCCCAAGAAATTTCCCAGGATTTCCAAGCCCTCTGGCACAAGCCACAGTCATAGAAGGACAATTACACCTTCTGGATAGATTATAGACAGTATAAACCTGAGTCAGGCATGTTTGCCTGTAACCCTGCGTGCTGTTGAACCAGGCTGACTGGATCTGAAAAAAGCTGAAAGACTTACCTGGATGCTTTCTGTCTCTGATATCAGTGCTTGATGACGATGGATGCAGTTATAAACAGACATACTCTGATACGTGTTGCAGGTGGAAGAAGTGAAAATTCAATTCCTTGTAAAAAGGGGCAAAACCTGATGGTATTCATTTCCACCAAGATAACGGACAAGAAGAAAAAGAGAAAAGATGTGCATACACTCACGTGCACGTACACACACACGTACACATGTATGAGCTCACATTTGCACGGTCATTGCTGGCACTGTCACCTCCCAGTTTGCTTACCCCAAAAGAATAAAACATTGTTTAGACAGAAATCTGATTTTCAGTTTAATTGTTCTCCCTTATGTTCTGCAGGTTATTTCTAAACCAAGTTCTGCTTGTTATCTGCTACAGCTAGTTAGTTAGCTGTATGCTATTCCATGCTGTTATCTTTTCCTATTTTATTCAAAAATTAATTCACCTACAAAAATTCCTCTTCTTATAGAATCAGAGAAGCCCAATCAATGTGAAACACCTGTTTATATTTCTCACTATTTTTATTATTACTTCAACTCCACTCTATTTGAGAAGCTGGTATGCACTGGCCACTGTTTTTCTTTTTGCAGCCTAACTGCCTAACTGCTCAGTTTAAAACTTCCCAGACATCTCATTAACACTAACTCTCCCAACTTTGCCAAACACAGAGATTTTCAAGGTCTCAGTGAAAACAAATGGACTTTTTCAGGAAAGAAGTCTGTAGTTTTTCTACCTTCTTCAAGAAAGATCAAAAGTTTATTGAAAAATGTTTCATGGAAACCTGCGAACATTTTTTTTTGTTCTTGTCACTATGTTCATTGTTGGCTTTCATTGCCTTAGCAATGGTGGCTATGTAAATCCTGATATTATTTGGTCAGATATACTCCTCTTTTCTAGCATTCCCTCTTGCTCATTTAAGTAGTGACTTTGAAAGCCACACCACCATGACTGGGCACAGTATAAATAACAGGCTCTGTTTCCATATAGGTCATGTTGACATTAAAAAATTTGATCAATTCTAAGTAAAATATTTGTTGTTTCCTGGAAAGAGATGATAAAGTCCTCAGAGAGAAGTTATTCATCCAAGTAATCCTATTTATTTCAGTGGAATTGCTTGTTTGAGAATGTTTTGAACAAAAAAATCGGTCTACAGCATGGCCCATGGTGATTATAACATATTTTTTTATATTATCACAATATCAAGTATCATGAGAGGGGAAGACTGAGATTTTAGGAGAATGCTGGTTTTCTTCCTCATTGCTGTAAAGTGTGACATTACCTATGAAAGTAAAATAGCCTCTTTGGCTAATGTGTGAAAATTCTCCTTTCTAGGGGACAAGACAGATAAAGATTTGTGGAGTTGTTAGTTGCTATAATGCACTCGGTTCCCAGAACCCACAGTTTGCAAATGAAGCTGTCCACTGGCCATTTTCAAATGTAACAGCTTTGCAACTCAGGGATTAAATGGAATCAATAAATGTTTGTCTGGGAGACAAAAATGTACATGCACCAGTACAGGAACGCACAGACTTTCACATGTGGCAAAGTTATTTTTTTGGGACCATCCACCTGCCTGATTAAAAGGTTGGGAGTATTTGCCTTTCCTTAGAGAACTTGCTGATAAAGTGCAAGTTACTCTGATGATTAGTAAAAACTTTTTAAAAGAGCAAGTGTCTCTCATGGCCTTCACTTTCCTGCCAGTTTCTTGTTAACTGTATTACAGCTGGCCATCATCTATGCCCCTCAACAGAGATTTTACTTTCCAAAAAGGACTTCCAAGGGAAAAAAAAAAAAAAGGCAAAAAAAAAAAGCATACACTATTATGAGATAGGGAAACAAAAGACTCTCTTGTGTATATAAGAAAATGTCTTGTACAAAAGAAGGACAAATCTTATTTGGACACACCTCAAGTCATGTGCCTATGAATCTTTTCTTATATGCATATATGTATGTATAAACTTATCTTAAACCATTCTAATGCTTTCATTGTATTTCAGTAATGTGTGTCAGTGAAATAGACCTATAGTAAGGTTCCTTATGACACATGTTTGAAGTAAAGTGATCTACAGATATTAACTGTTCTTCAAAACACTTTGGAAACTGAGGCTGAAATTTTAAGTCAGTGTCAGAGCCTGGATTAAATCTGAAGAGATAATGAGAACCTTTAGACCAGAGGAATTAAGGAAGTGCTTTAGTGCATTTTCTCTATAGGAATGGACTTAATTGAAGTAAAGCCCGAGTGAAGGTATCTATCCTCTTCCCTGGTCTACATCCTCTCTATCCTCTCAAAAGGCTGATTAGTTTGGGAAGTAATTTAAAACAGATATAAAATATAGTCAGATTGAAACTGCCACATTGACTAAAGCTGTATCTTTATATTTTAAAATATTCAGAGTAGAAATTAAAATATATACCAGTCGCAATAATTCCCATTATCTTACCGTATTTCTTTCATCAATTTCTCTGCTGCCCTGGCTAATTGTTCCTTATGTGCAGTTGAGCATGTCACTCTGCAGCACTCCTCCTTTCAATTTGCCTAATCACATACGGTGATTTTTCTTACTGGTTTCTGTCTGGATTGAAAAGATTTTAATTCTTTCCTCGGTAGCATATTGACAATTTGAGTCCAGTACGTACCAGTCAGGTCTCAGTGGCACTTTGATAGTCCTTCTACATTTTACAAAAAATTTCCACACGCTGTGATAAGCTGACATAGGAGTATATTTGCTTATATGATTATGAAATCTGTTAACTGCTTGAAAGAAAAATAGTATCTAAAATCTACATAACAAGTAAGCAGCCTCTTTGTGGTAGGTGCTTTACAAAGCCTCTCTAAGCTGAAGATCCTGCCATTCAAACAGAAAAGCAGGACCAGGTAAAGGGGAACAGATGGGGATGAGATGGAGGTGAAAGGATGGTAAGAAACTCCGATTGCCTGATGTAGGGAAACTCCATGACAAAGGCAGGAATTGTGTTCCCCCTAATTGCAGCCTAAAGTCTTTGCAGTGTGATTCTCCTTCTACATCTCTCACATATTCCTGGTCGCCTTGACCCCCATACCATCACGTTCTGACAGAGGTGTTCTTTCAGTGGCTCTTTTACAGAAAGAGTCAGAATTTCCTTTAATGGGAATGAAAACAGTTTAATTGAAGTTGTCAAAATACAACACAATTCAAAAGATGAATTCTTGTGTTCCCCAACTAACATTCACCTCCTGAGTGCCTTATAATTACATCAACAGTGAACCCTTGGAAAGGATGAAATTTAATGATATGAAGGGTGTGGGGGAAATGAGCATCAATTTGTTAAATACTGCACTTTCTCTCTGGATTTTAACCTTCGGAGACTACAATGCAGATGTGAAATGTGATTGCAAAGAGAAGAGTGAATAGAAAAGCCTATTTAGTTAGAGTATAATATCATAGCTGTATTTAAAATTCCGGAAGCGCTCCAGAGTTCTGGCTGCAGGATGTTTTCCCCAAAGTACCTAATGTAAACATAAGCCTGTTTATATTTCAGTAGGTGTGAATAAACTCAGCCAATACTCAGTGCCAAGAAAATGAAGCACTTTTTTTTCCCCATCACAACAATTGATGTAAGTAATCAACTTGCTGTGTGTTGCGAATGAGGCCTTCATTCTGATGTCTCCAATAAACAATATTAATGCATAAGTGTTTGAGAAGCGCGGAGCAGATAATTTTCTGCAGAGAAAAATCTTCATTTCTTGGTGGTTTTGTGGTAAAAGAAACGCAAACCAACATTTTACAAGACCAATTCCCTGATGATGTGATGACACGTAACAGTTTTTAATGGTTAATTCTCAATCATTCCCATGCTATGAAAAGAGCCATTGTGCCAGAGGTGGCAGGAGGAGCAGAGGCAGGGGAGTGATGGCTCATAGCAAAGAAAATAGGTTTTGGTAGCCTGTGGAGCTAGTGGTCTTTTCTTTCTCTTGGGACACTGCAGAGACAAGCCAGCCACAAAAACTTGATTGAGCTTTTGATGGCACTGAGGGGAGAAGCCTGAGTGGGGGTGCAGGGCAAAGGCAGTATTTTTTTAACGCGTGAGGAGGCAATAGCATCAGGTGGAACAGAGTTCCCTGGGTTTGCAACAGCTTTTTTTAAATGAGATGTTTCTGGGGATCTGAAACATTTAATCTGTAGCCAAGAGCACAGAAGGGAGGTGGCTTTGTATTTTGTAAAAATAATGAAGCCATAGATCCAGAGCCAAATTTTGAAGAGGATTCTAAATGCTGTTTTGGGGAAAAGATTATGGAAAGAATTACCAGTAGCTGTTGTCACCTCCCAAAGCACCACTGCTGAAAGAAAGTACTGAATAGCTTTTCTAATCTTTTTTCTCATCCCTTTCTTTTGGATGAAGTCAAGCAGAATGTAGTTAAAGGCTCTATTTCCACTGAAATCTTCTGTATTAAATTAGACCTTCTGAATCCAACCTTTCCCAGTAGACGCTCTTTTTCTTTTCTTTTTTTTTTTCTTTTTTTTTACAGTAAGTAATCAGTGTTTAATTACTTGACTTTTACATGGTACAACCTTTGAGACCTTCATGACTTGCTGAGTATTCAAAGTGTACTGTTCAGAGTGTTCAATTGCCTTGTTAACACTTACAATACAGGGGAGGAAAGGGAAAAGGTTCCAGGAGCTGTAACTCACACAGGTTTGTTACATGTCTTGAAATCAGGGACTGCACCAAAATCAAACGTGAACGGACAAAGGCCGCTATGATTTTTAGCTCTGATCTAGCTGCTTATGCATACATATTCATGCATACCCACTTTTAGTTTGCGTTAGGACTTTGCACAACTTTCTGGCTTTGTGCAAGCAGAAAGCTAGGTTTCAACCTGTGTGGGCTCACGCCCACTTCCACCCTCAAATTTGACTATGAGGTTTTCAGTTCAAGCAAACTTAAAATTGCAAAGTGAAACACCATCAAAACCAAAGAGTTTTCTCTGGCTTGGTGTCAAAAGTGAGAGAGACTGCACATTTTGCATGCTTTTGGAATATGGCTTCATGGGAACATTTCAAAAACATTAATCATCCTTTCAGGAGACTTCAGGTCTCATGTTTTACATTCGCTAACACATATAAATCACAAATCTGGAACACTAGTTCTGATCTCAATTATATTTGACACAATTCTCTTGTCATCAGGTAGGTTAAATATGTTTTACACTGGGTCCTGATCCTATAAACAGTTTAACAATACAGCTTTAAAATTAAGTGTGCACATAAATGCTTGGAAGACCGCAGTCTCAGTTTCAGGCTGTGGAACTTCATTTTTTTGGAAAGTAAAATTGTTGTATCGTGTGATCATGTTCCAGTTTTCTTCTCACTGTTTTCCCTATCTATTTTTAGTTTATAAGAATCTCAAGTAATGTCACACTAAACTTCAGTGGAAGCTTGAAACATTGCATTGTTTGACTAATTAAGACTAAAAAGTTTCTCTTGAACAAAATGTCATATCCCTCAATTATACCTAATGAGGAAAAACATAATTCTTAATAGGCCTCTTGCAAATTAAATAGCTCCTTTTGAAAATAAGTAAGTGTTAATTATTTGATAGAAACATGAGCTAAAACCCTATTGAAATTTATATATTAATAAAAGATTACTATCTAAGGAAACGTGTAATTAATAATTGTTAAAAAAAGGGGAAAGGTTGTTTCAGTTCAAAAATGTTAACGCTTTTCTGATTCCTTATATAACCGTAGAAATAGGAGATACTGTCATACCACTTTTCTTTACTACACAAAAAATTAAGATGTGTTCCTGCTGCTTCCCAAGAGAGAATTTTCAAACCTGTACTTAGCATGCTATGGCTATCCTAAACATGCAGAAGAATTTTAAAAGCAAATTTTGGAAATAACATGAGTCAGACATAACTGACATAACCAAGACATAACCAAAAATTTTCAGAGTTTAGCCAAAGGCAAGATGGCTTAGCTATGACATAGGTAGCTCTTGTTTTACTGATATCAGTTGAAAGAATCAATGAATCAGACAAAGTAGTAATTCAATGTAGTTTTCCATTTCAAATTTTATTTTAACACTAACTGAAGGACACTTTGCCTGTCTTCTGTTTCTCCTAAACTGCTGGAATTTGCAGTAGTTGTGTAAATGTTTAACAATAATAAGAAGAAGAACAATCATAACAACAACTTGTATTTATACAATGGCATTTTTTATCTGTATATGCACACAAAATCTTTGAAATAAAGTCTTTAAGCTGGAGACCTGCATGTCACGCTAGAGTATCCATGAAATATGTTCCACTCATGCTGTTACAAAAAAAGCTTCTGGGACTGGTCAAAGTTCCCTAAATCTCAAAATAATTTCCGCTGCAATAAGCTGGGAAAATTTTACAAGAGTTTCTTCATCCACTGAAGAAATTACTTAGTTCTCCTCCTCCTTCCCACCCAGAAGCAATATCTACCAGGTTACTTTGCTATCTGCTCATGATGGATAAGAGCAGGAGCAATTTAGCTACTCAAACAAGTCTGATTTGTAGTCTGAAAGTAGAAGTCATTAGCAAAATGCTATTTGGCTAGTGGCAGCTTAAACAGTGATATATGATTTTCACTCATTTTAAGTAATTTCTGTGCAATTCTTAGCTCTTATTTAAATGAATCCAGGAAATTTTCTCTGTGAAATGGAAAGATTTGTGCATGTTAAATGGGAGATTATAAAACATTATTTTTGCAGCTGTCTGATCTCTTGTTAGTTAACACATTTTTCATATACTTTCTCTCCTCTGAATTCTGGTGTATTTCAGACAAAAAACTGAAAAAGACTAATACAGTCTCTCAGTTTAGTCTGGTTTGGACCTAGAGATAACTTTTAGGAGTAAACAACTGACCTAATTACATATACAGTGAAGGCATTAAAAAGTAATATGGTCTGCAAAATGCAGTACGGCCAGCAAAATATTACAGAGTTCCAACCAAAAAAGCTGCAAAGCATACTTGTAAAATTTGCTTCACTACAGATATACAAAATCAGGTTAGTAATAACAGTGTGGTCTTAAAAACTGAAGGCAGCTGTGTTTCAATTCAGGAGTCTGAAGAACAGCAGAGGGAAACCCCTGAAAAATGTACCTTCCCACGAGAAGCAACTTTGTTTTCTGAAGGGAGATTAGTTATAATACCCTGGATGCTGTAGTGAAATGCTTACTAAGTAGGACTGAACACTGCACTTTAAAAACAAATCTAACAAACAATCAGCATATTTTTTTTACGGTCACCCTTTTATAGTCTCCCTAAGAGATTTACAGTCTCTATAGCTGTAAATGGTGTGACTGAGTGATGTCTCAGTGAGAACTGCCATGGTACTGTTGCTTCCCAGCAGGCAGTCCAGTCAGATGATGTAGAGTAGGCATAGGGAGACAGATCCCATTTGAATGCATGAAAAAAACATGATGCTGAAATTTCATAGCTGTTGTAGAGTATATTCTAGAGGCCTGATCCTCATTTTTTGCACTCTTGGAGCTTCCATTCAAATGTAATGCTGGATTTGTGCAAAACTGCACTCTTTCACTTGTTTGAATTTATCAGCATTTAATTTATGCCAACTCTGAACACACTGCAGGGAAGCACAGAAATCACAGGAGCCACACGTGGCTGATGACCATGCTGCTTTCATTCCTGTATCAGCCGGGGCTGCAAAGCTACGCACCCTGGCCTTTCGGAAAGGCAGAGGCAGCCGAAGAAGCACTCCTGAAATTTCTTGCCGCAGATGCCTCATCTGTAAATTGGGACTAATAGCACTTCACTATTTTGAGCAGTCCCTAATGTAGAGTTCAGACCTCTCTAATAGATTCCACTCTGAGCCTCAAGTGGTTTCTCCTGTGTCCAACAACCTGCTTCTGCAAAAGTTGCTGACTAGCTTGATAAGGAGCTGGATTAAGCTATTTGTTATCTGCCTGTATTGTACCCTAGATACTTATCTATCTAAGGTACTTATATCAGCACCTTTACACCTAAGCACTTCCCAGTCTGTAATGGAAAGTATTTTCTTTATCATAGTCCTGGAAATAGTATTCTTTTCAATTTATAGATGGGGAACTGAAGCAGAGCGAGTAAATGACTTTCCTGCAGTTTTAACAAGAATCCTGAGGCAGAGGAAAGACCTGCCCCTTGCCTGGCTGTGTGTCAGGCTGCAGCAACAACTGCCTGACAGGGGAAATGAGAAGAAGTCAGGGGAGAGGGAGGAAAAGAGGTTTTAACAAAATGTATTTTTTTGGTTATTTATCAGCCATATATCCAATTCCATAAACTGTCCTGATCAAAAGGGATGCAGGAAGCTCACTGAAACCAAGGGGTGGGGTTTTTTTGGTTTTTTTTATATGTTTTGGATCATATCGTGTCCATAACTGTATAAATTAGAAAAACTGATCAAGGATGTGAGCATCTTTTAGGAAAAGTTTTTGTTGCAACCTCTACATATCCCCTTGTTGGGGGAAAAAAGAACCCAACCCAAACCAAACCAAA